>KB701737.1:0-23859 GCA_000349165.1 Anopheles christyi | reverse complement strand
TCCTTTTTCATTTAAAATTTTACCGACCAAAGCAATATTAATAAGACCCATTGAATTCAATTCCGATTAGATTGCACCTAAAAGCATAACAATCATCCAATATCAACGCGCGACAAGTGTTGACATCTGGCGTCCAATATTAAACAGGCAGAACACACGATCCGAAACCCTAAAAAACGCAGCCCATATTAACCCGTTTCTCATCATAAATAATACTCATCGAATCGGCCACAGACCGGGCACACATGCGCACTCAGTTGACATTATTTATCTTATATTTACGTTTTAAGCATACGTGCGCGCATTTTTGCACGGTAGAGGATAAATCAAACAGAACGTGCCCTGGCTTGTTGGTAGGAAGAACGTTCTGGGTTGTTTTTGTTGTTGTTGTTGTTGTTGTTGTTGTGTGAATCCACGTTTTGCTTCTGTTGCTCTTGTTGCTGGTAACTACTGCGGACGTGAATTAACGTCACCAAGCGTTATGGAGCTGCGAGTTTTAATGCAGTATGATTTGGAAATGATTAAAAACAGTGGAGGATTAAAAAGCGGGCTAGTAGCGTCGTCTCTCAGTACAGCAAAGCGCAAACCCAGACAAGATCGGACCGGTGCGCTATCTCTTGGCTCTTTACAGCTCTCCTTCTCTCGCTCTCTCTCTTTTCTTCCATTTAGTCAGCAAAAGGTGAAATACGGCCGACATTATCTAAAAGCTTCCTCACGTTCATAAATTTGGGGCTTGAGTCATTGTGGCAATGTCGCAAACGTCCATGGACTTACGACGATCGCGGCATAACGTATGATTTTCGAGAGAAGCGTTTTGGTGATCTACCCTTTTGCGCCGAACGCGTTTTAGCCCGGTGATGTGACACGGTTATGAAAATCTGACAAAACTGGTTCATTCTGCTCTTGGTTTTCAATATTAAACACAATTTCGGCGGTAGCTTCCTTGAAGAATTTTTCGCTCCGTTTTTTTCGAATGGGGTTTCTCCTCGAGAAGTTTATATTTGTGCTTACACACCTTGCTTTTAGGAGGTGCTCCTCTTTTTTTCTTATTAGTCAGCAATCGTGCTAGAAAGAAGGGAGTGATTTTTGGGGTAATATTCTAATTCCATAAAACCGGTATCGAAGCAATGGTGTACCGTATAGCAAAGGCCGCCATCTCTGCCCTTTTTCCTCTGCATTTGTGTGTTTGAGAGACGGTTTATCGAGACCAAATCTGGAAATTTATGAAACTCACTACCAGTGTCATCTAAGCTGGGTCCGATGCTCGGCGGCAGAGAAGCAACAACTGGCGAGACGAGTCGAGATGATCAGATCGGGACGAGCAGCTGGGTGTAGCGGAAAGATTAGAACGCCAAAAAGGAACGCGGGACTAAGCGCAGGCAGCAAAGGAATGCAGCAGCAGCAAGAGGTGCATGACGGAGCGCGAAGAAAGACTTCAACGTCAGATGAAAGAACGACGCGAACCTACGACTTTTTTTTACTCAGCAACAGAAACCGAAAGCCTTAAGTTAAATCAAATTGTCTCATTGGAATCTTGGGTGCAGGCGGAAAACGGAAAAAAAAGATGGTTTCACTGGACATGTTTGATTCGTTTCGTGATCAAGAAGCTTTTTTTTAAGGCGCGGCAATAGAATGAAGCGTTGGGCAATGAAGCGAATGATGCTATGAGAATAATTGTAATGCTGATGTTAAAGTTCCTTCAAACTTAAAAAAGTACTTTTTCAATCATGTATGCAATATCATAAATAATATTGTTCACACATCATTCTATTGATCCTAAATGACATCGATAAACACGAACGAATTCTTCAAAAACATTGGAAATTAGGTACTAAACGATCGTTACTTTGAGATCATAACGATAAATGAAGCGATTACACAAGTTTTCCTCTTCGCTCCCCAATCTCATCGCCATGAACCACCCGATTTGCTAAGCATAAAGAAGGTATACACAGGCCAAAGCAAGCAAAAAAAATCAAACGTTGGAAGATATCCTAATTGAAATTAATCTTACTCCATTAGAGAAATTGGCCCCGGTCGAACCCAACCATCCACACGGAAGCCAAATGCATGAGTGTGTGTGGCAACCTGCTGCCGTGCAATTATCGCACCGCGGACCAACACTCCCTGAAACCGTTCCGGGAAGCCGTTGCTGAATGCACCCGGATCACATGCACCATCGAGATGCACATCTGTTGTGTGTTGCCGGTGCCTCCCCAGTTTTGCTAGCGCTCGCGCAGAAAATGATCATACCCTCATGGCTCATCATCGTGGCTGTATTACCGCAATCGTTCAACGTCATCGTTTGAGCGTCCAATGGACAGGGTGCACCGATGCACCGGCACTGATAATGGTGATGAGGCCCAATGATTGGAGGTACCGATGGGGGCTCGAAAGTGTAGGAAAAGGGATCATAACGAAATCGGACCGTGCGCACTGAGCGCAAAAAGAAATCATTTTCGGGTTAAATTATTATTTAATTTTCAAATGAAAGATTATCATCCGCCTCCCTGCGTGCGGTTTGATGTACCGTGCTGCGCTTCTGTACGATATTACACGTCGCACGGAAACGCTAACGAATGCGTCATTACAGGCTCATAAAAACGCGGTGCCGGCACGCGGCTGTGTGAATCCGTGAAATACACACAAAAACACACCGGCCGGCCGAGGTTGAAGTTGAGTGGTGGATGATTTTATGGCCCATTGGAGTAGGAAGGGTGTTTTGCTTTTGTGGGGAAAAGAGGGGGTGTTTTTGCGGCTTTTTGTTTTTTTTTCGTAGAGCCTTGCCATCCCTGTTTGAAGGTTGTGAAGTGAGCAATTTGTTCGTTTAATCGAAACGAGCTCATAAGGATCTAATTAAGATGATAGTAAATTATGGCTGTTTAGTCGGTTTACACCCTTTCATCCACTCGGTTGCATGTTGTGTGCGAGTGTTGAGCGATTATTTGTTGTTTGTTTGATGTTTGACATCTTTTTTTGAGCGCTAAACAAACAAATGACCTACAGGCGACGAACCTGCTGCTAGTGCTGTTACTTCAGTTTGTGGTGTGGAACGCGAATGTAGGTCTCAAATTAGAGCATGATTAGCATCGTAATGCTAGTGTCATCGATGCTTAGAGGTCTGCTATCTCTTGGGGGCCGACAACTTCTGTCACTTAAACCGAAACTAATCACCTGCTATTAACAAATTAACGATCACTAAACCCATTCATTATCCGCGCACCGACACTGAAGCACGACCGAACGAATGGAGTCAGGTTCAAGCCATTCCCAAAAACCCTACCACGATAGCGATGATTTGTACAAGTCTACTTCGGTGTGTGTATGTGTGCATAGCAAACCATTTGTGAACAGACTCGATCGAAGATCACCGAGCGTTTTGTTCGGGACCCAGAGAAAACGCTACGCGTACGCTAGAGGAAAACGGTTAATTTCCCCTTCCCGCCACGAACCACGCAGCCATCACGTAACACGTACGCTTCTAATCAGCAATGATCCACCTTTATGTCTACCCTTGTTTCGAAGTTCCCGCCTCTCTTTCTCGCCTGGTGAAGAAGTAGCTGAAACGTTCTAAAACGCGTTGTGTTAGAACTAGCAAGGGTAACAGACCGATCGAGACCAACGCGAACAAAGTGGAACGGTGCGAGCGTTTGAAATCGGAGGGAATCAAAGAATCAGACAAGCAGCAGATCGCAAAGGGCGTGTTGGTTGGCAAAGCATACTGGGCATTGGGAGGGGGATCTTCGGACAGAACTAGAAATGAAAACATCAATTTGGTATAAACAAAAAGGCAAGCCCCGAGAATCGTTAGAGAGCCAATTACTATCTACACCTTCTGCTTCCGATTGTCCGAGAGCCGTTGGTCGTTGGGTAGGGAAAGGCAGATCCAAAAGGGTGCGAAAACCAGAAGAGGGAAAAAGAACGAAAGCGAATCGACGGTGAGCAGCAGAAGGTGGCCGAAGAAATCCAACCTAAGACATCAATTATATCATTTCGAAATAAATGGTAAATTGTATGTTATTATTTAAATTTCATCAAATATTGAGCAAATTCGTTTAGTTGTGTGTGTGTATTAGGGTTGTGTTTTACTGCGAGCGACAACACAACGGTAAGTGGCGTGTTTTGTGCGGGACGCGTCGAGCGACATTAATAACGTTACGCTTAGCCGGGCCTTTAGCAGGGAGAGGGCAATAAATATTTATTTGATGATGTATTACGGATGCTTGACAAAACGGAGCTCTAGCCGAGGCTATCTGGTGCGCTTGATCTATCCGTGACGAAGACTTTTAAGAAAGGGTCGAGCGGGGTCGGGCTTTGCGGTTCATAGAAAACAACGGAAAGGTTGTGCCGAAAGGGTCTTGGGTGCACTTGGTAACATTTAAAGGGTTCAGGGTAGAGTAAAGCATTGGTTGCATGCTCGAGGTAATTATGACGTAAATAAAGTTTGTCCGAGAGTCCATTTCTTCGGATGAATGGGTTAGATTTGGATACATTGTTGCAATGCAGGAAAGGGCGCGTTTTGTTTTATGGACTGTTTTCGGTTCTCGTGCAGCATTTTATTTTTATTATTGGGGGAAGAAATCGAAACAAACTCATTTGTGATGAAGTTGTCAAGTAGTTTAAAATTGTTGATAGGTGTGAAAGTATCTATCATTAGGAATGATTACTTTTTAACTCAGTATTTTATTGCAATTTCACTGTTTTATCATAGCTAGTCATGGAAAAATCTTTCCGTGACGCGTTTAGCTAAACGGAACCATTAATTTTAATGGAGTGTTTTCATTTTCGCGCCACACGAAAAGATATCATTTGGCGATCGAGCAAGCAAACTTTCCTTCTAGTGCAGTGGTTCGTGATCGAAGTACTTTAAGCGTTTACTCGCTTTGATCTCGGTAGTTTGCGTAACAAATCTCTAGCAAAAAGCGATCCTACAAATCGACCAGACGTTTGAGCACGGTTGACAGCAAATCAAAACGATCGAACCGCAAAAGTATTTACTGCAGCGGTCGGGAAGTCGAGAGCGGCGAAGGGAAGTAGAAAAAGGGTACTCACACGGGATGGGTGGCAACGTACCACCAACCATAAGAATCGATCGACTTTCGGTTGGTTAGTTCGGTGGGTCTTTTTTGTTGTTGATATTGTTGTTGCTGATCGAATTCGTCATTTGGATTTTGTGCTTGCGGTTACGATTGGCTGCCTTTTGGGTGCAATCTGATGCAGCTACACCGCTGTGAGCAGTGTATATCGCCTCGCTAATCGACGTGGCCGGTTGTGTTGTGGCGCTGTGTTTCACAGTCAATTGGCCGATGGTTGTCAGATCGGACGGCTTAATTTGTATGATTTAATTTGTATTTATTTCGAGCAGGCGTGTTGGTAGAGTGGGACCAGGAGGCTCACATTGAACATTGCTGCATTTTGTGTTACGCGAGGTTTGATGGTGAGACTCGGTGACTGCAACGTAACTTGATCCAAGTTGGAAATGAGTGGCAAGGTAGAGAGGATGCCGGAATGCCACTGTCTGGCGGGAGCGTGTGCGTCTCAATGCCATTTATTCGCCAAACGCTGCAACAAAGTAAGGCGCGATCGATCGGGCAACGCAACCGATGCGAATCAGTCGGTCCCGGCTGGAGTGCTAATGTTAATCCTATCTAGCATAGTGTGTACCGGTTTAACCGTTTTTGGTAGCAGCAGGACGTCTCGTTTGCGCGCGGTGAGTTCCTGGAATCGAGTAATCCGACACTCTTTGGCAAAACGTGGCAAGATTTAGTAGGAATGAGGAACGAGATCTATCACTGATTGAGTGTGAAGCAAGTCATGTGTAAGTTTGACAATTTAACTGTACCTACTGGGTCAAGATTAAAATGCAACACATCGAAGGAGCAGTTTGAAAAAGTATTTTGTTGAAAGTATGAAATGTAAACCTTTACCATCTTTAGTTAAAACAGAAAGAAAAATCTTCCACAATCTCGTGCATTCACAATTAGAGTCTTTATGCGGTGTGAATGCTCTTTATCGTCACCATTGTTGATGTGCCCAACGCGTTAATGGTCATTTATTACCGGGGACGTGTTCACTCAATAACGTCTATAATTTGCATGGCCGGCCAGCATTACTTTGTTTCCGCTGCGTGTGCCAGGCGTGCGATTCCTGGCTAAATCCTCGATCACTTAATCATGTCGACATCGGGGTCCTCGAGCCGAGTGCTCCAGCTTCAAGCTGGCCATCTATCAAATGCTCGATTGCAAACCGTTCCCCTCTGCACCTTCTTTAAGACGATGTGGAATGTTGCTCCTTCCGTACAGTGAGCAGTACAGAGACGTGGCCCCGCGGAAGGGTGAAAATAGTTTGCTCACAGCCCCTTGCATTGCATTTCCGTTCCTGATCGGGTTTTTCGTGCCGGCTTTCGTGGTCCTGCCAGACGCGCTGGTGTTTGCGATCATACTTGTTATTATTATTGTTGTGATGAAGAGATGCTCCTTTTGTTGTTGTTGTTGTTCGCCTTTACCCCGAAGGTGGATCCGGCAACGCACACGGGCAAAGCAAACATTTGTCAACTCTGCGCTGGGTTTGGGTTGGTGGATTTTTTCCTCAACATTCGCACCGAGGTGAGAAGAATGCGGTAAAGAATATTCCTCATCCAGACGATCGGTAAGCAAACCGCCGCATGGGTGCGTGCGAGATGGAACGGGACGGTCAGGTGTTAAAACAGCATGGCTAAGGAGATAAATCAAGCTCGTTATTTATCGCCGTTAATTTGAATAATAAAATTAAGTTGTTAAAACATTACTTTTGTTGAGTACCTCCCGAGGACTGAGTATCAGTGTAACTGGATGCGGAGTGGGACGAATGAGGGACGAGATGAGGTGGTCAGTGAATGAAATAATCAGCCGCATGGAGAATGCACTGGGCCGAATGTTGTGCCGTGAGAAGACGGGCCAGAAACGGGCTCAGCGAAAATGAAGCGCAAACCAAACATGAAAAATTGTATAAATATTTACCTCTCTAGCCGTGGAAAGCGACGAGCAGCGTGAGTGTGAGCGTGTGAGTGGAGGGACTTGACGCGCGAGAGACGTTCATTACCGTTGTGAGGCGGTGGGCCAGGGCAATTCTAGGCGCTGGAAGTCAGCGGTGCATACAAACGGCAGAATATTTATGTGCGGCACCATTCGATTCCCAATCAGTTAGCGCAAGCAATTAAAAGCGAATGCAAAAACGGCTCTTTATTACTGCGGAGTCGTCTGCTGTTGTTTTGCGGTATGAAATTGAAACATCCACGGTTGAATGATTTGGAGCAGAAGTAGGGAAGAAAAATGTGAAACTATAATGCAGTGGAGATTTATGATGGCATCATCGGTGCAGTGAGAGGTCATTTGAGGACGCTTAATTAAATTTGATGGTCAGTTGAATTTGACCAATTCATTTTCTAAGCTGTCCGTTAAAATTATTTAATAAAAATCGTAATGTTTTAGTATTTGTCGAAACCGTGTTTGCAAGAAAAAGTTATGAATTGAATATTAAGATTTTATGCATTTTTAATGACTCATTTACGTGCAGTCGCACATGGAATGCAATAAAAATGCCTAAATTGCTCCTCGGCATCTTATCCCACGGCGCTGTCCTGCCCTTGTTTTGACACACGAATTACGGTACTAATGGATCCTTTTGGAAGATAACATCATCTATCGCCTAAGGTTGTAAACACTTTCTTAGTTTGTTAGATTGTTGATACAACTCAACATCGTCTGCCTCGTCCCACGAGAAGGAGTCATCATCATCTGCCTGCTATTCGGCGTCATTTACTGCATCGTTAGGTTGCAGTATGCGCAAGAATTGTTGGGTGTAAATTGAATTAGAGATACAGACCGCAGCCAAAACGTTCCTACAGCTGTCGACGCGTTTGAGCATTGACGTGCTGCTTGTAAGCCGAAACGAGGGCCATTTCGTTGGGCGGTTAGAGAGGGAAAGTCCGTCAAGCAAAACAGGGCAAACAACATCGACAGCTGTGTAGCGTGCATCACTTCGGGCGCGTCGTTGCATGAACGACGATCGACAGCTGAGAAGAGGGCAGTTGAAAGAGAGACGAAGCGTTCAACAGGTCGGGACAGTTTGTCTATCAGTCTTGTAGGGTAATAGACAAAATGGAATCGTTTGAATAAGGGAGCAGAGTAAGACGGTGAAAGGTGTTAAAGCGACGAACCTAGGAAAAGATCATAAAAGTAAAGACAGTGTGCTGATGCACACTTCCGGACGGCTGACGGTAGGAAATTAGCTGAATGAGTAAGCAAATTGGTTCCCCTACAAAAGGTTCGTTTGTTTTACTGAAGATGAGTTTGGTGGCCTCACTTTTATAATGTAGTGTGAAATAGTAATGCGGCCCATGAGAATGCTTTTTTAAGTTTTACTTTAGTGTGAAAGTGCGGTTCAAAATGTTAAATGTTTATGCACCATTTTGCACAATACATAAGTAATTAATTTACCATTTTATACTAGAAGCTAAGGGGAAATTAAACTAAACCTCTGCTTATTACATCCGACACTTACTGTCGCCCCTTTGCATTTTCCTGCACATGTCATACGCATTGCAAACCGACCAGACACCAGGTATTCAATGGTTGGCGCAGAAGCTATACATTCTTTGGTAATATTTTAATTTTTATGACTCAATTATCGACTTCTGCTGCGTTTCCCGAGATGGAGGAGAAGGCCCGGAACCGGACAGGTTACCCTGGGATCTGCATTACCCTTTCGAAAACGCATTTACCATCCGCAGATGCAGGCGAATGATAATGCAATCGCATTTGCAACACTTGTTTCGCACTCTGGACTGGACTGCCGGGGATGGTCGGGGAATGCTGGTGGCAGGGTTGGTACCCTCCCCCAGAGCCATAACACCCATCTTGACTAACACTTCTTCCTCGATCAGCCAATCGAATGACGATGCAACGGAACTGCATGGGACGATGCAACCGGATTCTGGTCGCCCATTTGGCCATTTTACCGCACTGTAGCTAAAACTTGTATTAGGGAACACCATGGCCCCCTGATCGGTTGATCTCGCCCAATGGGTGGTAATGGACCGGGTTCTGTGCGCAGCTGTGCAGATGCAGTTATACTCGTTGATCCGATCCGTGTGTGTGTGTGCGTCTGGATAGCCGGGGATCACATTCCAGCATTTCCCACACACTCGCCACACAGAATGTCACATATAAATGCATATGAGTATGCGTGTGTGCGGTTGATTTCGACCGTCCCATTATGACTTCTTCGCCAACCTCCATCCATGTTGCTGCTGCAGATGACGATGATGATGAGGTGTCCTGTTTTACGCGTGGATATTACCTGATTATCTTGTCGCATCGTTCGCTTCACACAATCGGTATGTGAGTGTGTGTTGGAAAAAGTTTGCATCAAGTCTCCTGGATTGAAAGTAGCAGGGATTTTGATTTGAATAATTCTTGAGTCTCTTCCGCGGTTGAGGTTCATCGTCTACACACCCTAGACGATCCGCTGGCTGCCTCCATTACAGCAATGAGGGGTTTAAATCCGGGAGGGAAATGGTAAGAAAGAAGCGGAACATAAAATGAAAAATTAATTTGCATACCTTCCGTTTGTTTGACTGATCATAACACAATTTTGCAAGAAGTGGCACATATGCCGTGGCTCGAAATGACGCTGGACCACCCTAAAAGCAGTCCCAGAGACCGTTTTTTTCTCCTGGTTGTATGTGTGTTTCGATGCGACGCCATTTTCTTCGTGTGGGCAATTTTACTTGCTTCAATGGGAGCTATCAAGTGTGGGGAAGGGTGTTGTGGCGGTGTAGTTTTTTTGCATCACCCGTTAATATCGACACTTGTCGTGTTTCTTCGAGCAGGGTTTTACAAAATGGCGTTGTAGATGGTAAACGGATGTTGAGCTGCTTTAAGAGAACATGATAAAGGTAGCAACTTTAGTGAATTTCGAGAGAGAGAGATACCGAAAAAAGGTATTTAAGAGCATTGTCGAGGTGGAATTCATAGTAAACACTCATAAGTAATGATGATTGACTAAACATACGAAATGCTGCAAATAAATAGATTGTATTTGTATCTAAACGACAAACGTGACATAGAAATGTTCTGCAAGGTCGTTGCCATGCGCCTGACAGTAAGTTTCATAATTGATAGGGCGATTTTAAACTGAATTATCACATTTTATCACAATACTTTCTACAATTATTCTGATGAGGCTGTTAATGTGACAACATTACGGTAATTTAATTCATTTCTTAAAACACCTTAACATCGGTCTCAATAAACTCCATAAAACAGTCTTAGAATGATTTGAATTCCTTCCCCAGCTTAGCGAAATACCCAAAAGTCTTTCGACATGCTTGTGAAATGTCTCTCCCTGTCGTTCTTCCTACAAACAATGAATTAAACGTAAGCGAAGAAGGGAACACGGAGACACGGTCACAACATAAAAATTAAGAATGACTTATTTAAGGTATTAGGGATAATCGTTTAATGACTTGGTTGGAATTTAAATTGACCGTTACGCGTGGTGCGCCTTGGCCCGTTTGGTCCCTACCTAAGAGCTTAGAGAATGAGCACTGGACTTGTGAAATTTCACACTTTTGCCTTTTGTTTGCTTTGAGGGCGTTTGCTGGTTAAGCTGGTTTATGGTTGGGTCGGTGCGTCTTCTCGGACGATGAGTTGTTGTTGACGAAATACTTTAAATGGCACTGATTAGCGCGGCGTTTGAGCGCGCGAAGGGCTTAAGCAGGGCTCATTATCATTTGAATGAGGGTTAGAATAATTGAGTTTTTTCTGTTTTGTTTTGCCGCGTTGAAATGAAACGATTCGATGTCTTTATGGCAGCTAACGAGACAGTTTAGTGTTCGATTTCGAACATTTTTCGTGACCGTTGCGTGGTATTAAGTTACACAAAATGGAAGCCGATCGACTGATGGGTAGCAACAGGGGCGCAGGAAAGGCAATTAATTTATGTATTCAAAGTGGCAAGTGCATCTCCGGATGCCCCAGGTGCCCAATTACCTCGGGTGCAGCCAGTGAAACATGTTCGCCGTGCCAGGGTTGATCCGTTTGTCGGAGCCAATCCAACCGCGAACCGGACTGAACACTCCCGATTGGCGGGAAAGGCACACTGAGAAAGCGGCTCAATATATAAGAATTACAAAACGATCATAATGATATGTGAGGTGGATAGAGAAAGAATACAAAAAGAAGAAGAAGAAAACACATCCATGTGGCCTCAATGAAAATAATAACGAGATGGTGGCGAGGGCTTGGAAATATATGCCACCACCGATAATTATGGTGTTACCAGCCCGATGTGTACACGCCCGATGTCGCCATGTTGTGAAAGGAAGTTCCCGCGATCGTATCGTCTCATCCCCACAGCTGCTACCTACCCCTTTATGTAAAGCGGATCGTACGTGAGCACTTCCGCCTGTTATCCACGCCTCGCCTGGTGCTGTTAGTGTGGGCTATCACTTCAACCGTGACATAAAGCGAAGCTTCAGAAACTCAAAAAAAGGGGTAAAATAAACACACTAGCGCTATTTTGCATACAATGTTATCTGTTACTGTTGCTAAAGACACGGCCAGCGCAACAAACTGCTACTGCTTACTGCAAAGTCCAATCGGAGGTTTGGGAAGCGATCGTAGCATAGAATTGAAAGCTCCACCTCCTCCTTGCAGCTCACCAATATTCCCTTGGATGTTTTTTTTTTGGCGAAATGAATACATAAAAGAAAGATTAAACTACACAGGTACACACAGACACATACACTACCGGTACACTTTCCTCTCATTACCGAAACATGTGTACATGTCAGTCGGCTCGGTTCGTCATTCGTCCATCGTAATAACCGTTGCCGTCGCTGCTCCAACCCCGCCACTGCACCAGCACCATAAATCGTTCGATCAAAACTTCGCTCGTTGTATATGCAGCCCGAGATGCAGGCGAGCGATAGCGCGATCCCTTGATGACCGGTGATCGTGGGACCCCTTGTGCGAAGGATGTGCAACTCGGGAAGCACAAACACATGTGAAGAAAATTGCGAACCGTTGGTGGAGAGGTGCATTTTTCATTTATATGGTGTCAAAGAGAAAATGTGCAGTAATCGAAGAGAACCGGAGATGCAATTATCAAGCAGCAGGAATGGAAAGAGGAGGCACGAGTGTGCAAGTGTATGCGTGTGTGTGTGTGAAGAGAAAGAACGGGACAAAGTGTATTGGAAGCCATCATTGGAAGCTGGGAAGCCTAACAGGGAAGAATCACAATAGGAGCCGTTGTTATGTATTCACCACCCCTTCCATACTCCCCCCCACCCCTCATACATCTTTCCTTTGTTTAATTCGCAGCATAATGCTTCCGCTGCAACGATGAAAACACATCATAAAACTCCCAGGTGCAGGGGAAAAAATGCCGCACTGTGCTTAACGGAAAAGCGAGAAGGCAAGAACATACGCTGCGTTTGCAATTATCCGATTCAGCAACCTGATCGGACTTTAATTGAAAGCATAATTAGTGTCACGGGGAAGGGGAGGAATGGTGCGGGCGAGCGAGCGAGCGAGGGGGTTTACTGGTGCATCTGTATGCGTGCTTTGCATGTCGGATTGTTCGCAGCCGGTTGGCTATCAAAATGGATGGTGATGGTGGTTGGTGTTTCGCTTTTGCACTTGCAGATGCAAGGTGTGTCTTTGCGATTGCACACAATTTGGGGTGAGTTTACGGGCAAAAGATTGAATTGAAAACGGTGGCGGTGACAGAACGGGGGAGCTAAGCGGGAAGCCCCAACAAACAAACACACACACACATACACACAAACATATGAAGTAGCCCCCGTGGTCCGTCCAGGTGTTGTGGTTTTATGGGAGGGAAAAACAGGCATGGACGGTTTCATTGTGCGACTGTTTTTCGGTGCACACCGATTGGTTCGGTGCGTTTTCTGTAGTTAGTTGTGCGTTTGCTGTTTTTTTCCCCGAGCTGGAAAGAGTTCACTCTTTTTTCGGGTAGCAAGGCAGTTTTTCATCTCCCTGGTGGATGGTCTGGATGCCATTTTTTATTTCACCAACTTCTCATGCCGGAGCGTGAAGCAATCACTCATCGTTCGTATCACAATGGCAGCTCGGTGGCAAAATTCTTGGCAAACCATGAGCATGAGTATGACGACGATGACGATGATGATGACGATCAACCGCGATAGTGTGGATGCAACGAAGGATGGGAAGCCTCTTATGCTCCGCCCAATATGCACACAATGTCAACCAAACGAAGCGTGATACTTGTGTGCGGGTTGTGTGGTTAGCAAGCAGCTGAAGAAGAACAAAACCTTTCCCCCTTGTTCTTGTATTTGTAAGAATGCAGCGAAATAACGAACCGTATACCATGCAACTTACCGGCCCGAGGAGGGGCAGAGGACGCTAGAACTCGTACTGAAACTGCAAAAGGGGTCGGGTTTTGTGCAATGTTTGTGCCCGCCAGCCTCTTTTAATATAATAATAATGATACACTTTTGTGCGGTGCAAGCTTGTCGCTGCATTTCAACCTGCCTAGATCGAGCATGGTGTGTAATTACGGGCTCGGATGGACTGGACTCGGTGGCCATTTTCTTCGTCTGGAAAGCGGGAAAACCGGGTCTACATCAGTGTCCTCGGGGTGTAAACCATCACTCGACGGCGCGGAACCCCATAGAACACCTGATGAACGGTCGACGGTGACGGAGCAGTCCGGGTGACAGCGCCACTAAACGTTGATTTCCCTCATTCATCATTCCTTAACGCAGGGGCGGACACCGTGCTGGGGGCTCGGAAAGTGCATTTGCATATATCCGTTTGCATGCATTCCTGGCCGGGATGATGATATGGGTTTCCCGTGCAATTTTTTCCCCTCCTCTTTCTTTTCGTTACCGAAGACGTATTGATCATGTGCTTGAGTAATGTGCTCGAATAATTACGCTTAATAATTGGCTTAAGTAAGTGAGTGATTTATAGGAAAGAGTACCTTAAAGATACGTTGTATTGTAGATAGCGTTAGATCTTACCTTACAGTCTATACCATTGTTAGTTGGTGGTAGTTTATATGTGGTTGTATCATCCCAATTTCCTGTTGTGTTTAATGTGAGAAGTTCACCCGAAACATGATCAATCATTTTGCATATTTCGCCCAACCGCATGGTCCCAACAAAATGGCCTCCAATGGGATTCTTGCATGCGAATTTGGCCGTTGTTCTTGTTCCTTCTTTGAATTTCTGGGGCGGTAATATGTTTTCCCCATCAACCGTAGGCAGAAGCCGTTATTCGTCATGGTTCACAGGTGGAGCGCATCGTAACACCACAAGGACGGGCACTCGTATGCCGGGTGGAGGTATCAATAGGAATACGCAACGGCAAAAAGGGTGGAGCACTACTTCAATGTGAGTGAGTTTAATCCATGCGTGTTAGTTTGTTGGCGAATAATTATGGTTGCTTTATGAGAGCAGTTCATGCGAAATGTCTAACGTTCACAAGCGTAGGTATGCCGTTCGAGCTGTTGATATAAGAAATGGACTATAAGAAGTGCAATTTATGGTCGTAAAACTTAACGTACGTGAGTTAAGTCTATTACGTTCTTTGGCTTTAACTTAATAATAGTTGAAGTTTTCATACACGCACGATGTTATCCAAAATTTAATGTGAATTATTCTAGCGGTTATTATTTTATCCTAGTAAAAAGGCAAATAATCTGTAAATGAAACTAACCTTCGAAATTCTTTTGAATGAAAATTTAACAATGTTCTTTTAAAACCCAAAGCGGAACCAACATTTCATTACGATACATCATCATCGTATCATGGATGAACAACGCCAAGAAAGGAATCCTTTTCCACTGGTTCACAAAACAGTGAGCATTAAAAAAAAAAAAGGGAAGACTTTTGGGAAAAACATCCAACATACCACTGCATCCGTCTGCTGACGTGTATATGCGAGTTCTTAATTTCGTCCCGATTGCCAAAGAAATATTCTCCCTAGGGCAGTGTAGCGCGACTTTCCGGCCTTTAGTGCTGTACCAGCTAATATACAAGGTGCACCATTTGTCCACATTACGAGCACCCTTCACCATGTCCCGTCTCTCCAATGCACCAGAATGCGTTGGTCGCTGCATTCATTGGTCATCATCACTGGTTTGTGGCTTTGCTGCGAGCATAAGATTTGATGCTTCCATCCGGCATCCATTCCATTCTGTCCACCTGAATCTGATCCTTTACTAAAAAGGGGCACTGTTCTTTTATTTCTCCTTCCCTCTCCCATCGCAGTACCCGATGTCGCAGCAATGTCCACTTAAAACGGCTGCTTCTGTTGCTGGTCCCGCGCCGCAGCGCTGTTGCTATTATTGTTGTTAATTATTTTGATTCCATTTGTCCCGGTCACTGCGTTGTTGAGCCGTGCGATTTTGTGTCCATCATTTTTCCCTCATTAGCCCTGGGTATATAAACTCATCATAACCGAGCCGCATACCGACCGTGGGGTTGGACGGCTGTCCGTGTGTGTGTATGCGTGTATGTGTGTATAGGGGAGGATCTGTACCAACCGTACCTTCCACCTTGATGAAAACCTGCCGCCGGAATGCACTCTGTACGGTCGAGTTTCAAGCGCAAAACCGTTGATGGCAAGCGACGAAGAAACTTCAATGCTCCGGTAAGCAAGCAAACCAAGCGTTCCAGTGCAGAGGAATAGCAGAAAAGCAGCAAACAACATGGCACTTCCAAATGAAGTTACGTGTCCGCGTTTCGACTGCCTCATCCCCACCAGTGCCCGGCACGGTATTCATCCATGCCAAAAACCACGAAAACATTTCAGTGTCTCTTGCCGAAAGTTGAATGATGACATTTTATGACGAAGAATTCTTTTGATACATTTATTTCGATGGACTTCTTCGGCATTCGTTATTCGCTGCCATACGCTGATCCCTTGTCTGTACGACCCCCTTACCTAGTCCGGCGGAAACGTAACGGAGGCAATGCAGGAGCCCCTTGCTACGCCGCGACAGGGAATGGTGCATGTTGTTTTTTCGGTGAATTTCATTCCTTCTGTATTCCGCACGCCACAGCTACAGACGGCTCCAGGTCCTCCAGTACTTTCAGCGGGATGACTTTTGTAAGAAGCAGGGAAGTCACAAAAAAAGGTTTCGCCCCTCCCATACTCAACACTGATCTCGATCTCCGGGGCCCGTTTGTAGGCGAAGACTTCTGTGTGGACTCATTTTCGCTCTTATTTTATCCCCCCGTTGACCGAGCGTTTAAGAGATTGTTTTTTTTTCTCTCCTGGCTGTTGTTGCTGTTGTAGTGGTTGTTTGCTCGTACCAAATGAAATGTTGCTTGCTGTTGTTTATTTGTTTAATTTTTGCTATTGCCGGTGGTTCGAGCTGATGATGATGGTTTGCGGGCAAGGGTTGGCTTACGCGCGTCCTCATTTCATGCTCAGCATGATGCATTGTGCCGATCCGGTTGTTGTTGGGTCTGATGTAGCTTTGTGCTAAATATCTGTCGACGAGGGATTCCAGTCGTCGTCCCTATAGGGAAGCGTTTTATCGTGCACTCGTTCACGCTACGGTGTTGCCATCCGTGTTTGCGCTCCCACAGCCCCAAACAGTGTTTCTCCTTTCCGCGTCGGTCAGTTTTTCTTGCTTCCTTCTTCCTTTTTTTCCTGCCCTTCCTTTCGGCAGGAGCACAGGTCAACAATATTGGCCAAGAACCACCGTAACAGACATAAGCCATTACCACCGAAGGAGCAGGTCATTGAGGTTATGTGATGCATTAACAATTTCGAGTGAAAAGCGCTGTGACTACAGAGCGAAATGTCACAACGAATTAAGACGAACGTGTTTGCCGGACAGTGGCCACTAGCAGCAGGTGGTCACTGCAAAGAGCTTCATGAGTGAGAGTTTTTTTAGCGGGGCTTCCGTCAACAAATGGAACAGGTAAATTACAGTTCTATTTAAAATTATTTGGATTGAATAATTTTCATGCCTACCTTCTCGGCCTATTACAAAACAATGGGCAACAATGTTCTTCATTAACATTTTACCTAGAAATCGACAACTAACATGCAACGACTAACCAAACCAATTTCGAGCGATTATTCTAAAGCATCCAACAATTTAAAAACGAGGTCAACTCGCTGAAACACTATTCCTTCCCAACATTCTAGCTTATGTCGAGCAATCGTTTCGCCGGTAATTGGCCGCCAGGCTTATCCATCAGCTCAGCCTGGCCCGGAATATACCGTTTACCCTCTTTTGATGTAGATCGGTATCCGAACGGTATTCGATTTAGATATAACTACCAGAGCCACCAGCATTGTACAATGCTCACGATCGGGACCCTCGCCCGGCACGATCATTTAATATCCTCGCACTGAACGAGTCGATGAAAATAAAAGTCAATACTCCCCTAACGCTCCACCTCCCCTCCCTCCTTCCTTCCTGCGCGTGGTATAATTCGAATTCGGAATAGGGGAAGGCAGCCAGTTATTAATAGACTTTTCGGGTCAAGGCATTGGCCTTTTGGATCGTATCTAGGCACCGCAACGGGTACTAGTGCGCGCGCGCACACACATTTTACTTTGGAAAAGCGCACCGCAGCTGCTCTTGTGCTGTCATTCATCGGCGATGAATTTGGCGTTCCACGGCGGCATCGACGGCGGCGGCGGTGGTGGTGTTGACGGTGAGGATGTACGGGCTCGCGGCAAAAAAGACAATCTTTGAACGCCATCAAAGCACACTTTGAAGTAGTGTGGTGGCGAACTATGATGCGAACGAGCCAGCTCGGGCGGTATCGCTTGTGTACACGAAAGACTTCAACGACGTGCCCAGGCGAGGAAGCACAACCGAGCGTAAGAACTTCCCGGGCAAAGGCAGCAATATTGCATTGGAGGTTCGTATTTTTGGGGGTAAGAGTAGAGAAGAGGAAACAAGGCAAGTTTCAGTATGTGTGTGTGTGTGAGAATGGCTAGAGAGATGATGGTCGCACATTCTAACACCGGGCAACACTCCATCCATCCAACAAGCGCTCAAGATGGTGATGGCATTACGCGTGAACAATCAATGCGCACAATGCGCACAAGAGCGCAATCGAGCGCGCGCGCGCGCCAAGAAGACGGATTTGCTCCTAACAAAGATTAATGTTCGTGCGCCTTTCGGGTTGGGGAAGGTATAGCAAAAAAAAAAGAAAAAGTTAGAAAGAATGGCTCTGGTCCAGGCACTGGGCGAGTTGCTGAGTAAATTAGAAGATGATACCTCGGCCAACCCCGGTGTGAGAAAACCCTGAGCCAAGAGTTTTCCGTTTTCGAGGTGATGGATTAAAGTGTGACTGCTAGCATGTATGTGAGTTGGTATTAATGTGTGTGTGTGTGTGTGTGTGTATGTCTGCTTGAGAAGATTCCGAAGCAATATTGATGAATCTTCCCCGGTTTCGACCACTTTACTGAGGGCTCTCTGCTCGTTCGCATCATCCAACGATAAGCTGTTGAAAGGAGCGTCACCCTCTTGTTGAGGTTCTATTACGTTTCGATTTTGAAACGGCCGCGGGAATTGCGTTGCGTGCGTGTGTGTGGTTTGCCTGATCAACCGGGCAACAAAGAAACACACTGGGCGACCCGAGGCGTGATTAGAGATGAAGGATCAATGAGAACGTTTCGGGTTTTCGGCACTGAGCTCTGGAGCCTGGTGGTCGGTTATTTTTTATAACGAAATAAAAAGAGTGGCTTTGGCGTGATGTTTGCCTGTTTTATGCCCAAGGAACGTGACCGGAGCAGAGCCAGGGCAGTACGGCTCCGTTTGAAAAAAGGGCTGGCTTGAATAGGGATTTAATTGAATTTAATAATCTTTATCTTGCGCAGAAGGAAGCGAACAGGAAACCATCGGCACCATCGGAGAATGCAGGGTGTGAAGGGGTTTGATTCGTGAAGAAATCCATTCTTGGAACCATGAGGATCGGGGAAGAATTATTTTTCGGTGCCTTTTTTCTGCTGTGGATTGTTCCACTCGCATATGCTCGGAATGATGATTTGCATGTAGCGTTTGTGTCGTTTGAATTTGGGGAAGACGGAGAAGAATAAGTAAGGGGCCATGAACCAGGAGTAAATAAATGGTGATGAAAAGGATGTGGGTGTAATGTAGCCGAAAAGGACCGAGAGGGGGGAATAAAAATATCGATGCGATGAATTGTATGGAATTAGACACATTGCTGCGCAATGTACTGTGTGCTCGTTGGAGAAGTTGTTCAAGGTCGAGTCAATGATATAGCATTAACGCCCGACCAGACTGAACCGTGGTGACGTTCCCAACAGACAAATGCAAAGGCCTGCAAAGACATTTGAAAGAGAGTAGAGCTCAATTATTGTACGACTAACAATCGGGCGGATACAGCATTCGTCAACTTCAAACGAATGGTGCGAGAAGGTGTAAGGTTAACTGGAGGGAAAGAAATGAATTGTATATGTGTGAGTCACCTTCAGCTCAAAGGGTTTCGTTTTGTGTTATTTACGTTATAAGGACAACAATAATCTCAAAATTGTTTGTCCTATTTATATTTGATAAGCGATGGATATATTTTTCATTCATTGACACGATAAAATTGTATTTTTTATGAACTCAGTTTTCCTATGTAACATAATCCAATTCATCTCAATCGAAACCGTATCCTCAAATGATGGATAAATTATTCTGCAAGCAGCTTCATATTGGCCTTGTGCCGCGAACAGCTCAGGCTCAAGATCACATGTCCATACATCGCATGTACACATGTTCCCCAGGTTCCGATGATGCTCCCACCAACCTCACACATCTTTCCTTGTCCTAGTAGAGATTAGCATAAATGCGGCACCGGTCTCAAACATCTTCCACGAGTACGAAGAAGACGGTCATGGTAGCACCAGGAGCAGCAGCAGCATCAGCAACAGCACGGCATGTGAAGTGCTTTTGCGGGGTAAACACTTTTAAAACGATTGCTACTGCCTTGCGGTTCCCGTTTCCATTTGAATCGTAAAGCCAGCAACACTTACATTGACTGAGAGAACATTGCGAGAAAAGCGTGGCTCGATCCGTGGCAGGATCGGTATCGGGCTTGGGAAGATGGACTCAACGCTTTTATTCGATGCTACTTGTACGACTTCTTTAGTATCGCCTCCGTTTTGCACCGTAAACCGGCTTCGTTGGATTTTTCTCTAACTGTGACCACATCTGGGCCCTGGTTCCCTGGGCCTTCGCGTCTGCCAAACAAGCGGCCTCTTTTTCTTCGACCAGTTGAGCGGTTATGTGCGGTTCCTTACACGGGCTGGAACACGGAACACATGCGGTACATGATTGACTGCCCGGTGCATACTTCGCCAACCAGCGCTACAACACTGCTATGGCTGTATGCGATTATGATTATACGATTATTATTTTATTTCACCCTCCCTGCAGTCGGCTGATATGCTGAAATTTTGCGCCTCCTGGAAATTGGGAGATGAAGGTTCGTTCAACGCGCGAGTTCCGTTGCTTTAGTCGAGCGATTGCAAGTCATTCGGTTGATCTATTGACCGTTGGCGTTTGGTTTGCGTTTGTTTGATCATGCTAGATGAGGATTAAGGGGCGAATGGGATTGAGGCGAATGTTCTACCGAAGGTGAAGCCATCGACATCGATGTGTTTTGGTATGGGGTTTTGATCGATTGGACTAGGACGCTCGTGGACCGCCTAGTGGATACCGGAGCTGGGAGTGGACCAACACTAACTTTACCAGCAAGCTTCATCTTCTGGGGCGCGGGGTATGCAATGGGATCCGCGAGCGAAAATGCCAACACGATAAATCACTGAATGACGGGTTATGGTTCATTTATAATTCATGCATCGTCCACCGCGCTTGCGTGTTGGACGATTCCGCAGTGCGTATCGAATGCGCCCGGTGGTGAACGATGGCGTTGGCGTTGTGATGGTGCGCGAGCGCACGTCCGAACCACCCTGGAACGACCAAAGGCAACTACTGCCGGTGGTCTGCTGTAAATGTGGCAAGTAGAACTCATGCAAGCACACCGAAACGAAAGACTTCCAGCGATGAACCCCTGCTTCCTTCGCATCTAGTCCGGTCAGTTAGTGATCGATCGGCGATCGGAGAAGGATAGCGAATCCCCTAGAGGCGCTGGGTTGATGAGAAACACGGCTGGAATGAGTTCTATCACAAAAGAGCAGGTCCCTTCGTCAAGGTCGCTACAAAGTTGCCACCGAGTGCGCTCATCAACACGCATACAACGACCGACAAGCACTAGAAGCTCGGTGACAAGCGATACAGCTTGGCAACGGTTTACAAGTCTATACAACGTTGCACACTAATGTGGAGAAATGTGATGTTCAAATGCACAGTGGTGGAATCAAACTGGTGCTGAGGTTCTCACAGGAAACCATTCATGGAATTCGTCTGGTGCACAATCGTTTCCAGCGAAATGGGGACCGATTGCATACAGATGACCATTTGAAGATGGTTGGCCATCAGCATAAAGCGATTACCGGGAGGGTGGGTGGGACTATTGGATCACATAGTTGAAGTAATTGGTCCAAATAAGTTTTTTTTTATGTAAGCTTTTACAAAAATTATGTTATGAAGTTTGAATTTTTGGGAAATAAAACATTTTCAACAATAACTTACCACGATTCGCCTGAATCAAACCACATATCGAGGCGTGCGATTGCTGGCATGTTGCAGTATGGTGTGCTGCATATTAATAAGTCCGCTTCGAAGACAAGCGAGCACCATAATTTCGAGGAACACGAAGAAGAACGGCTACCGGGAGTTGTCTAAAGTGTCAGAAGTGATTCGTACGCGTTGGTGGTTTTAAATTCAGACACATCCTGTCGCCAACATTGATATCGCTCACGGGAATAGCTATCTAACTAAGGGGGTACACACACATCCACCATACATTTCATACTTTTGTTTGCCCCTAGCGAAGGGCACTTTACTAGCTAATCTTTTCTAACGGAATCCTGTCGAACGGCAAAAAATAAAGGATTGCGGGAGGACCTCACGGTTCACAAAAGCTTCAATTTATCAATCAGCAACATTCTAAACAAATTGAAGGTTTGCTGCTCCAGGGTAACCGCTGTAGCGATTATTGTAAGTGAAAGAGGGTGAATTGTGGTTGGAAAGGACAGAGCGAGAAAACAGTCAGCAGCAACAACAGTGTGTGCTGTTTGCGTTCGAACTGGTAAGCAAATCAGGTCGACATCGTTGGCCCCAGGATGTGCAACGTTTTGGTGGTGGTGATGGTGGTAGTAGTGTCTCGGCAAGCTCGGTGACTCGAGAGGCATATGCCGTGGCAGACTTTTGACGAGAGGCCCATAATTTACATAATTGATTAGTACGCAATCTAGCAGTAAGATCCCTTGGATTTGGCCGCCAGGCTGAAAGACGGGAGCAGCAGCAACAACAACACAGCAGCACCGTCTTAAGCATCATTCAAGTCACACAAACACACACATAAACAGAGTGAGAAAAAAAAGCAAGAAGAACTAGTGGAGGTGTATGGTTTATAAAATATTCTAAACCAGAACGTTGCAGGACGGGTTGTGCAGAGAGCCACATCAACCTGCATGGACCATGGACAGTGCACGTCGTTCGGTCGGTGTTACGCCGGAGGACATTTCGCTCGAATACCAGACCAACCTCATCCATCCATCCATCGATTGGTACGACATTCGGGGTGGTGTCTGCTTCCTGCACTTCCTCTGCGCAACGACGACGGTCATAAAACCGATCCCTGTCGAAAAAGAGGGGCAGACGCACGGGAAAAGTGGAGCAGCATCCGAACGAGCATTATGCAAATCGCGGTACACACTTGAGCCACGGCCAAAGATTCCGCTTGCCCTTACAACCCGCGTGGTTTCGAGCCCGCGTCGCTGAAGTGGAAAGCTGTCTTTAGGTGATGGCTTTCTCGGAGGAAGGCCCTTTTCGATAAAGATCAAATAATTCACCCATCCACCCAAGGTGCTTCGAGGAAAACGGAGCAAAACTTGAGATGCATTCACTTCCTCACTTCATTCATTTCAGCTCCCTATCTCGTCTGTTTGGAAGTAGGGAGGCAGGCGCGCACCGTACCTGTCATGTTCGATATTAAGTTCGCTGGCATCCCTTCCCTTTTTTGCATGCAGGGGTGCAACAAAAAAATTCGGGCTCTCTCCTGGCCCATTGGCGCATTGTTACTTCATCGACGGCTTTTGCCAACTCCTCTCCGTCACTCACCCGTCCCTCTCTCCCACGTTCAGCACACTCAATCCCTCAATCGATCGGTTGTTGCGGATCGTCGAACTCGATAAATCTTGCAAACTCGGTGGGTTGCATCTCGGTGGCTTCGCTTCACCAAAACCGTTTCACTTTGCCATAAAGTTGCAGTTGCAGCCCTCCCCGATTGATGGACAGGTTCACTTTTCATACGTTCCGTTGCCATGTTCTTCCCTTCGGCATTGGTGTTTCTTTCCTTTTTTTCGGTTTCGGTGTTTGGTTGCATTTAAATTCCTTTCTGCTGTTCTGTTCTGCCTCTCGTCTCACAACAGGCAGCTTACATGCCCCGCATGCAGTCAGTGATCGGTTCCGAGGCGTTCGGCGTCCGTGTTGATCGATTAGCTCTGTGCCGGCGTCGTGTGTGTGTTTGTGTGTGTGTGTATGGAGAGTGGCGTTCTTTGGTATGCACTGGACAACGTTTTGTCCGCTGTTTTGTCGTTTTGTAAAAGTCGTGTTTTACCCGGAAGGGAGAATGCGTAATTCTTATTCCTGACCGGACGACGGCCTTCTTACCTGGACGAACACATTACATTGGAACATTTTTGAAACAATGAGTTTTGT
>KB701726.1:0-15263 GCA_000349165.1 Anopheles christyi | reverse complement strand
TGCGTCGAACGGATCGAATAGAAACTATTTTCGCGAGGTGATTTTAACTGGAAATAGACTTAAGGTAGGTGTTTGAGCAATGACCTGAATACTATTCAGAGCATTATAAGTAAAGAATATGAGTGTCAATATACCTAAGAATTTACGTTACCAATAATGGCTTAGTTTATAAAAATCTTATCTTTATCAAAAAAAAAAAAAAAAAATCACCAAAAGAAATCAAGCATGTAGCAATAAAGTTCTACAGCGATATTCATACTTCTACATTACTCGGCATTGATATAAGCTGCAACTATTTATAGTTGGTATCTTTTTGTAATTTTAACCATGCACTTTTCAAGCTCCCGTTAAACAAAGAGCACAGTTCTTTTCCTGTGTTCATAATGTGGAACAGACCCTTGGTTCGGCCAGTAAGACTGAATTCAAATAAGTGTGTATCAATTCGATTGCAATAGATCCGAAAGGAAAGATCGGAGCGAATTGTACGAATAATGAGACTAATATATAGTTTCCCCTTTTCTTCATCAGTGTTTGTCGAACGGCAAACGTCCAAAGAATCTGTAATGGAGAGATTAAAGAACTTTCTGCAAAAAAAACCATCAAAGACCGATTTGGATGATGGACTGGAAACGGCTACTGAGTACATCGAACGCTGGACGTCAGTGCGCATTATATATTACACAATGTTCCTGATGTCGCTAGGATTCAGCATCATCCTGACAGGAGTGTGGCCGTACCTCGACAAGGTATGTTTGATCAAAATTAGTGTTCAAATATGTTTAGTAACAAAATTTCAACAACTAGCTAGATCCTCACGCCGGAAAAGAGTTCCTGGGATGGATAGTGGGTGCAAATCCCGTCGGACAAATGATCTTCAGTCCGCTCGTAGGATGGTGGGGCAATCGGCTTGGTTCGATTCGCCTACCGCTGCTCTGCTCCCTAGCGATGTTTTCAATTGCTAGTGGAATCTACGCATGTCTTGAATTGTTTCCAACACATCAAAAGTATTGGATGCTTTACTCACGATTCCTCATCGGCGTCAGCTCATCAAGCGTGGCCGTGTGCCGTTCGTACCTATCGGCCGCCACCAAGGTAAAGGAACGGACCAGTGCAGTATCGATGGTTTCGCTCGCCCAAACGTTAGGATTTATCGTTGGTCCCGTAATGCAGGGTGCCGTTACGATGTTTGGTGAAGATGGACTGCCTTTAGTGAAAAACAAATTGCACCTTAATATGTACACCGCAACGGGTTGGATTAACGTTTTTATGGGAATCTTGAACTTTTGCCTGTTCTTACCGTTCGTGTTTAAAGAGAAGCGGATCGCCGCCCGCGAAGCCATGATGCAGCAGGGCATGCAGTCAGAGAAGGATACGTGGAAATCGATGAAACCCGATTATTTATCAGCCTGGACGTTAATATGCGCATTTTTCATTCTGGTCTTCAACTTTGTGTTCCTCGAAACGTATGTAAACCGAATACGGAGATGAAGCTTGCAAAAAATACTCTTACAACTTTTTCTTCAATACTTTTCACCACCCTTCACAGACTTGCCACTCCTTTGACGATGGATATGTTTGGCTGGACAAAGTCCGAAGCCTTGTACTATATGGCGTGGATTATGGCGGTTGGAGCCATACTAGCTAGTGCCATGTTCCTCATGATTGATCCATTATGTAAGCGATTTCCAGAGCAGCAGGTACTCATCTGGGGTGGATTTTTCCTCATGGTGTTGGGACGCGCTGTCTATATCCCGATGAGTGACACACCGCCAAAGCTGGCACTTCCGGAAAATGAATCCCTCTCGTCGATGCGAATGCAAGACGTGTCGCCGTACGTGTACGGGTCTAACTTTACAAACGTTTGGTCCAATATGACAAGGTTGGACTTTGACTATAATGGGCCTTACCCCACATCGGACCTAGTTACAGCTGACGATGGTACCGATTTGCTTGGATGCCCACCATCACAGGAATGGTGTAAAACTACACGTGGTATGACGATTAGTCAATTTCTCGTCGGCTATGCGTTCACGGCAATCGGGTATCCGATCGGTGTTACACTGATAACTACCATCTTTTCAAAAGTTCTTGGACCACGACCTCAGGGAACATGGATGGGAATAATGACAGGCTCGGGATGTCTATCGAGAGCCATGGGGCCAGTATTTTTATCTACAATCTACACCAAATTTGGACTCTATTGGACCTTCGGCAGCACAGCGGTGATGATGTCAGCTACTATGCTCTGGTTGTGGCAAATGAGGTATATAGTTAAAATACTAATATGCGCTGTGGGATATGTATTCATTTAAAATTATTTTATTTTCCTTTAACAGACACAGACTAGTGCCGATTTCTTACGACGCAACCTGTGGAGGAGAAGAGCTCGTGTCAGTGATCGCAAAGGGAGATCAAGCAGCCGAACAAAAAAAGACAATTGAAGAAAAGACTTGTGATCAGCTTTCCGGAAATTCTAAAGCCAGCGGCACTCCCGTAGATAGCTGATCTTGCATAAAAAAAACTTATGGCTGAAAAAGATTTGCTCAGTTTACACATATACTAATCAGCGTTAAGAAGTGGTGTGTTCGTTGTGATATTTTTCTTGGTCGTAAGCGAACAGTACATAATAAGGTAACAGTATGTAAAAGCATACAGCGATGATTTACACGAAATCGCATTAAAAGCTGTCTGATGCTGGTGGAAAAGGTGGTGATTCTTATCATGCCATGAATTGTCATTCCGAAAATGCCGTTCGCCTCTGTCCTAATGCTGATATTGATTGTACCGCGCAACGAGTGTGCAATAATCCAGCCAACTGATAAGTAATAGCAGGGTGGTGGCAAACTGAATGGCAAACATGTAGCTAAAACAAGTAGTCAAGCGTAGATTTGCTTCATTCGCCGCACCGACTGCGCGAGACTGCGATGAGCATCTAAGCAAAACTGGTTTTTGACTTAGTGTCGATTAAACCGATCGCGCGAACGGTCATGTGCGCTCAATTCGCGAGTGCGTCCCAGTCGTGAAATGCAATAATATTTGATTTATTTGATACGCATTTGGTGTGGGAAGTGAATCCAATTAATGTTTACCTCATCCTTAAATCATATCAGTGGGTGCTTTCTCTTCCTGCACAGGTTGCAAAATATGACCGCTAGTTCTATGCCGGAAGAACAAGTTTGTAGTAAATCAAATACCGCTGTTCGTATGAATAACAGATGAACTCCGTTTTACGTAAGGGTCCGACGAGTGCTTTTCAAATGTACAGTGTACATTAAGGTATTGTCGTTCGTGACCATGACATCGTTCGTCGGAAGTTGGTTCCATGTAGTGCAAAAAGACAAGGACCGTTCCAGTGGGCTTGAGAGTGATTTTGAATATCGGGAACGATGGATCACGATAAGATTAGTATATGTGAGCGGGTTTTTAATGTTTCTATCATTTGGCGTTGTGACTACAGGTCTATGGCCATACCTACAAGAGGTAAGAAGCCTGAGCGGAGATACATGTTACAATATTTGATGTTACATTTGTGTAATTTATCACTATTATCCTTCGTTCAGATTGATCCAACCGTTGGAAAGCCGTTTCTGAGTGTTGTTTTTGCCGCTCCACCCGCCGGCCAGTTGATCTTTAGTCCACTTATCGGGTGGTGCTCGAATAGATTATCATCAATCCGGGTATCGTTTGTGATACTTACGGCTTTGTTTGTGTTTGGTAATGGGCTGTATAGCATTGTGGAGTTGTTCCCTATACCACATCGAAAGTATGTTTTACTATTCTCAAGATTTGTCTTTGGCATATCAACGTCAATCAATACACTTAGTCGAGCGTACATATCGACAGCCACTAAGCTGTCCGAGCGAACCGGTGCCATATCGATGAGCTCCTTGGCTCAAACGTTTGGGCTTGCAATTGGGCCCATAATTCAAGCTGCCCTATCAACGATTGGCAAGAAAGGATTAATGTGGTATGGGTTGCGTCTTAACATGTACACGATGGCCGGGTGGATTTGTGCAGCCGGTGGAGTGATGTACATAATTTTCCTAAATCCCTCCTGCTTCGTACATCGTACTATCGCCGCACAGGAAGCGATGAAAACGATCGGATGCAACAAAACAACGGATACGTACGAGCCTTTGAAAATGTTTTCCATCTGGACGGTCGTGATCGGTTATAGTGTTTTGATGTTTTTCTCCGTGTCTGTTCAAACGTATGTAAACGTTTCAAAGAAAGGCAAATACATTGCTCCTCATTGAAATACTAATAGACATTTTTATTCTATTTTTTTAGGGCACTATCACCAATATCGCTTGATCAATTCGGATGGAGTCACGAGGAATCTTTGTATTATCTGGGTATCTTAATTACTGGCGGCACTTTGTGCTCTTGTGCTGTGTTTCTGTTGTTGCCTCAGTTATGTAAACGGTTTCAAGAACACAATGTGTTTCTATTTTTTGCTCTTGTACCACTTTTTATAAGTCAAGTGATAATGATACCGATAGGTAGCAAATCAATTCCAATATCTGAAACATCGAATAACCAAACTACTGGCGGTGGTGGCTGTCCCATCGAACAGGAATGGTGTTATTCTGTTCCTCCCATTAATCAATATCAATTAACTATCTCATATACTATGTTGTGTATTTCATTTTCGGTTGGAATAGCTATTAGTCAAACGATTCTTTCGAAGCTGCTCGGAACCCGGCCGCAGGGCAACTGGATGGCACTGTACACGAGTATTGGCGGTTTAACACGTATCGTGGGGCCGGCATCGGTAGTAGTATACGTGCGGTTTGGAACTTATTGGTTGTTTGGTTTAGGTGCGTCGGTATCAGGACTGGTGCTAGTGTGGATGTGGTGTTACAAAAGTCATCTACGAACGACTAAAAAAGTTACCCATGTAGAAGAAATGCAACGAATGGCAGAAGTGGTCGAATGATTAGAACAAAGAAAGTGCAAAGCGTTAATATATTTGCGATATTTATTAGACAATTTATACTCTTCCATTATCATCGGCCGGTCGCTGGAATGTCGTTCCCTTGTATATTCATAGCTTCTTCTATTGTGTTGGGCAGTTCGTTGTTCAATGTTTCGGGAAACTGGAGTGTGGCTATTGCCGACGCGATGCCGAGACAGCCAAACAATATCATTGGAAGCGGGTTCCAGATTTTAGCCAACAACGGAGTTTGTGGTGCAATCATCGAACCGATTCGACCAAACATTGAACAGGTTGATAAAAGGCTTTGGCGAAGGTTTGTAGGAAAGATCTCCACAGTGTAGATGTACAGAGTACCGAAAGACATTGTTATGCTAAGTTTGCTGAGCAAAAACAGGGTAAGGTGTAGTGCTGGAGCATCTGCAAAAAGGGAAGATCAATTCCATGAAACATAATTCGGAATGAGGTAGAGAGATAACATACCAATACCAGCGATAAATACGGAAACGATGCAGAACAATCCGCTTAGAACAAGGGTAGTAAACAGTGTCTTTTTCCGTCCTACACGATCCAGGATTAATTGCATCAACAAGAAACCAGGAAGTTCGATGAGAGAGACAAGAATAAAGTTAAGATACTTGTTGCCCGTTAAAGTGACGGAATTGAGACTCAAACCAAAGTAGACCATCGTGTTCGTGAGCCAGCAGAAGGAACAATTGATGACACGCAGTATCAATCCGGAATTGCTAAGAGCCTCGCGTAAAAGATATGAGTAATTTTGCTTTTGTAGCGATCTAGTTGACCCACACTTAGTCTCAATGGAGTTGAATCTTTCCAATGCTGCTTGTGAGATAGTTTTTCCATTATTTTTTGCCGCACGTTTCAATATGGTAAATGCTTCGTCTTTTCGGTTTTTAGATAACAGCCACCGAACGCTTTCGACGGTTGTGTAAAGGAACGGAAGCGACAGAAAGCCGGGAATGTACAAAATGCGCAGAAGTATGCGCCAATCACGGAAATACATCGCCAACAGTCCGAGTAGTGCTTCTCCAAAAGAAAAAGCACAAGAAATAATATTGTTGCCCGTGACGCGCATCTTCGGTCCAACGAGCTCAAGTGCTAGAATGAAAGCGGTTGTGTACATCGTTGAACCAACGACCGGATCAAGAAACTCCATCGCAATAAACATTTCGTAACTGGTCGCAAATGAGCGCAGCAAACCGAACAGTGCACTACCGGCAACGCTCACAAGAAGGATCCATCTTCGACCGAATCGATCAGACAAATACCCGGCAATAGGAAGCGCTACAAACTGTCCTACGTTGTTGATCGTTCCCACCAGCGTAAGCTTCCAATCGTTGTGCGCACATGTTATGTTAAAGTCACGCACTATTGTGGTATCTTCAGTTTTGAAAACGAATTCATCACACGGTATAATGGCTGAAGAGTTGAGATTAGCATCGCTGCACTCGCCGTCTAGCAGTGTGTCGTTCGAGATGTATTGCATTCGTTGACATCGCTCATCAATATAAAATTCAACCATCACATTTAACCATGTAGGATTATAAACATCCGTTGCAGGCTGCTCACATTCCGGTATTAAACATCTGAAAAAACGACACACAAATAATCACTGATGAGTCGCGGGCAAAAGTACACTCTGTTGTCATGATCTAACCTATACTCAAGATTTCCGGCCGTGAAGATGTAACTGAGCGTAAATAGTGCATTAAATATGATCGGCAGCACCATCAGTCCATATTGTCGCACTTGGAACCGCCCAAACTGACCGATCTCGTGTAATACTCCGTCCAAGCCGACGTCGCCCTCGGATTGCGGCATTGCGAGTGATTACATACACAAGTGCAATGATACTGTTGCTTCTTTGTAGCTGATTAAAAAGCCGCTTTCTACGCGCTAATAGAAACGACTATTAAAGGCCGTTAGAGTTAGAGTTAAAGGCCACAGCGCACGATGCAACAGCATGCAAAGCACGCGAAAAACAGTCCCCGAGAACACGGTTTGTGAATTTTACCTCACATGAATGAAAGTTATTTTCGACTGGCATTTGACAAACGGGGTCCGGCTCCGTTCACGACACGACTGCGCGTGCTCCGTCGGCAACGTGAGAAGCCTCACCGTTATGCGTACGGTTGGAGTAAGTTTATATTGTTTTATTATCCGGAACGCATTAATTGAATTTGATTGATTTCACTTTACACAACTCTTAAGGAGAAACGGCAACGTGCCACCGTTTGTATAACTGCAACCAGCGGTATAATTGTGTAATATGGCAAAGGTCGGTCCCTGTAGTGTAGAATATCACATCGTTTAGAGATAAAAGCGAAATCATCATTTAAATGATTATCAGCTGCCTCAGCCACTCATTGGCACTGATAGCGTTTAATCTTTATAAACATGAAGCGATGCTTTCATCAAGTGTGTTTAGGTTTCAAAACGCGTATTGTTCCGCCTTTTCATCCCTTCCAACGCGGTTCCAATGCGAAATCGTTAGTACCTTTCAAGTGTTGTCTAATTGTTTCCTCATTTTGTCAGACGATCGGATGATTTATAGACTACCACAGGAACTGGCGATCCGGGCGTCTTGCTCGAATTGAAGTAAATGCCACACAATGAAGTAATTTTTAAATAGAAGTTCGAATGACAAGCTTTTATTCGTTCTCCAAACGATCGCTGTCGAAACTGTTCTGCTTTAAATTTTCCGCCTCGCTGGCCGTGTTCGGCAGCCGAACGTTACTCGTTTCAGGAAATTCTAGAATGGCGAATGCTGATAATAGTGCAATGGAACCAAACAGCGTCATTGGCAGGGGCTTCCAAACTTTGGCGAGCAGTGGCATTTGTGGCGCCACGATAGACCCCAACCGCCCGATCATAGAGCACAGCGAGAGTAAGCTTTGTCGTAGATTGGTGGGGAAAATTTCTGCCGTATAGATGTAAAGCACACCGAAGGAAAATGATATTGCCATTTTACTGAAGATAAACATAGCCGTGTGGATCCAGGTGTCGTCTACAAAAAGGGAAATAAGAAATTTTGATTAATTGACGCAATGCAGCAGCAAGGTGCCAGTATGATCGATACCTTCAGGAATGGCTAGTGTTACCAGACACAGCACTCCACATACTGACAGAGACACAAACTGGGTCATGCGTCGAGGAAATCGGTTCAGGATAAAGTTCATACAAACGGCTCCAGGAATTTCGACCAGCGTTATTAGGATGAAGTTAACGTTCTTATCCCCAGCCAATGTGACGGAATTCAGCGTCAGTCCGTAGTAAACCATGACATTAGTGAACCAACAGAACGAGCAGATTGCCAAGCGTATGGTGAGTCGTTTAAATCGGAATACCTCTGCCATCTGTTCAAAGAACGAAGGATTGGCGGGAAGTTGAGGTGATTCGCGTTGATAGTCATTGGTAGCGAAGTACTTGAGCGTACTTTCGGACAACGTTTTCCTGTTAGTTTTGGCAGCTTTTTCCAGTACGCTGAAGGCTTCCTTATTGCGACCCTTCGAAAGCAACCAGCGCACACTTTCCGCTGTTACCCAAAGGAAGGTAAGTGAGACAAGCCCTGGTACGAACAGGACTAGCAGATAGTGGCGCCAGTTGCGAATGAAAATTGCGATGACTCCCATGGTAGCTTCGCCAAGTGCAAACACGACCAAGCACAAGCTCTTGGCAAACACGCGCTGCTTAGGTCCAACAAGCTCCTGGCCAAGTATGAAAGCCGTTGTGTACATGGTTGAACCGAGCAACGGTTCCAAAAACTCGAGAACCAAAAACATCTCGTAGTTGACGGAGAATGACCGTATGATGCCTAGGGTCGAACCGAAACCGAGACATAACAGCAGTGCCCATTTGCGACCGTATCGATCCGAAAATAAACCGCCCAGCAGGAGTGCTAGCGCTTGAGCGACACTGTGAATCGTACCCACAAGAGTTATTTTCCACGTGTTCTCATCGCAGGTCAAGTTAAACTGAAAGCAAACAGGGCAAAAAACGATAGAACAGCTCATGAGTTCCACTTTCCGGGGGAGATATGTTTTCAACCAATGGAAGCTGGTTATCGCACATCGTGCGTTGGTTTCACACCATCAGCTGTTCCGCAATGGCCATAAAATCGCCCGAAGATCACTTACTTCATTCACAATCGTTGTAGCCGCTTTATCTTCATACACAAAGTCGTAGCATCGCATGATAGCGGAGTGGTTGAAATCGGACGCATGACATTGTATATAGTCACTAGTGATGTTTACAAACGGTTCGTACCGTTCGCACCCGGTCGGTTGGTTACGTTCGAACGGAACTGCGGCCGGCAACCATTCGGTGAGATAGGCTACATCGCTTCGTTTCTCGCATTCTGGGATATAGCATCTAAAAACAAAATCCCGAATTAGTTCTAATGCAGCTCTAGTGCAGCAAAACAAAATGGTGCTACGTTACCTATACTTGAGGTCGGCTGCGGTGAACACGTAGGAAAGGTTGGAAAACGCGTTAAACACAAGTGGTAGTATCATGAGCAGAAACTGCCGCAGCTGGAACCGACCAAATGTGCCAACCTCAATGAGCACATCATCAAGCGCCAGTGGTGTCATCTTTTGAACAAAACACGCCAAACTGTTGAACCGTGTGATTCCGCCACGAAATCTAATCTGCGACTGTTCTACACCATTGCGAACAAGGAAACAACGTGACGGAGCAATCGCTCTTCTTTTGTCACTTCATTTTATCACAGATTATGGCAATGGGATGTTCACCAACACGCATGGTGCGTACTGAGAGAGCAGAGGCGCCTGTTGTATGCGTTATGTTTAAAATGAATATAGGAATACAACTTTCCACCTAACGCCCCGCTATGTATGTATGCTCATGCACTGAGATATTTTTAGCGTACTGTTTTATTATGTAGCGTCCCAACAGGCCCGTGAGATTGTGGAACGTGAGAGTTTTAAAAGGTACCCTGATCACACTCAAAATGACACTCAGATGACGCGAGCATCCACTAGCGAAGTAGATTGTGTAGTTTTGAATGCAACAAGATCGCAACAGTAGTATGGCATGGAACAACGCATATAAAGTGTCATTGAAACGGCGGCTGTTGAAATAGCATGTATTCCACGAAATTGATGATCTGTAAAAAAAAATACAAATTGAATTTGATGATTATACTTAAAATCACATTAAGCATGTCATTCCTTATTTCTGCGAAATGTTTACAGTAATTGAATTTAAGAATAACTGGCGTATTGCTTACCTCTTGCCATGTCAACAATATATGATAATGAGTCAATGGTTCGTATGTACTACATTGGAAGGAAATGTTTATAAAAATGGGAAGAATTGCTATTTATGGTCAGTTGTACTGAGGGTGTGCTACTGGAATTATTTATTAGTGTAACTATTCAGTGAAAAATGGCAATCCATCGTAGGTAAATATGGACCCAACGTTAAACGAAAAGTAGCACTTTTTATAGAAGTATATATGATTTTTTACTCTAGCGTTTCGCTTGTGCTTTGTGTAACTTCCATGTTTGCAATGGGTATGAGTTCGTCGAATTTTGCCTACGTTAATGGTAATCTGTCCTGTACAATCGTTAATGTCACCAGTGAAAGTAAGCTTGAAGACTATTCCTTCCTCACTAACAACACAGAGGAACTAATTTTCGATAAGGCAACCATCGATGTACTCGATTTAACGAAACCTCTCAGTATTATCAATCCCTGGAAAGTGTTGATAAATAACTCGAACGTTACGAGGATCCTTTTTCCGGCATCGATGAGTCCTAGTGTAGTGCACCTGACCAACATGGGAGTTGAAAACGTACAGTTTGAAGAGAACACAATTTTGCAAGACTTCCGTACCGACTATACGTCCCTGCAAGTGGTGTCTCCCACGGTTTCGAAGCTGCAGGCGCTCGACATTCTCTGGATAACACATTCACAGTTGACTAACTTTAGCTTTGACGTGTTAGAAAGCTCACCAATTTCTTTGCTGTATCTGATAGGTAACAGGATTGAAGTGGTCATGATTTCGCCCGGAATGATGTGTTGCCGAAATTTGGAAGAAATCTTTCTCTCCGGTAATCAGCTCAAACATCTCGATTTTGGCACGATGGCACAAATGAGCAAGTTAAAGACTCTATTTTTGGAAGACAACAAATTAACAGATTTGCAGTTAAGCCTTTCGGGCAAGGACCAAAACCATTTGACGGTAGCCGGGAACGGGGAAACGTTCTGTTCGTGGCGTGCGTTCTACAATGAACAGGAGCTTAATAACCAAGAAGTGCAATCACCCAACTGTACTGACTTTTTCGCGACACTACTTGTAATTCATTTATCTAGAAACAGGCTTGAGCATATAGATTTCAGCGTATTCGGTCTGATGAATAATTTAAACTCGCTGGATTTATCGAAAAATCAACTCGTGAAGTTGACCGCAAACGATGTTGAAGTCCCGATACGGTTGAGTGAGTTGTTTGTTTCCAATAATAACATATCTGAGGTATACTTAAGCTCGTTATTGGCAATGAAAGCAATATACCTGTTCGATAATAATCTAAAAACATTGAATATGAGCACACTACCGGAAGAGCTTGACTATTTGAACCTGATCAATAATCCGCTCAATTGCGAAGAGTTACCCCATATGAACAAAAGCACCTCAGTGCTCGCTTTGGGACCATATACAGAATGTTAGTAAAGATCAGTGTTATCCAATAATCAAACAGGTAAAATTATTTTGTAAATCTATAGATAAGCATATAAAGGGTTACAGTAATATACAATTGCTATTTGATCGTTGAACAATGTTTTTTTTCATATTTGCTTTTTAGTTATATCAAAATAAAAATAAGTTGGATTACAAATTATCTAGCTGTACTGTCATTTAAACAGTGTCATAAAAAAGACAATAGATATATTTTAATAAATTTGAGGGTTATAATTAATTATAACAGTTCTGTATCACTTTTAATTTGTTTGTGTACAGTTTAATGAACTTTGAAATTATGCCAAAACCACGCACTATACATCCATTGCAAATATCATGTTGTTACATGAAACGATCAGCTTAAAGTGCAGCTTATAATCGCCATGTTGCATATCCTACGATGCATGTCGCTCTTGAAGATACAACGAAAAATTGTAGAACCAATAAGAAGGTAAATTCGAAACAACCGTTCACGAATGATATACGCATGTAGGACACGATACAGTTATGAACCATATCTTACTTCAGTTGTGCGAACGGTTGAAAAGTACTGAATTAATAAAACAGCATAATCTTAATGGTGAGAGTGTTATAGATTTTGTGCAAATGCACTAACAAGATCCGCATGTTGGGTGCGTTTCGTCATGTAATGAATTTACATGTTTAAAGTTTTGATACTTAGTCTGTGTGTCAATGCAGACGTATTTCTTATACAGAGTGAGTGCGTACCAAGGCTATTATATGAGATCAGGTGTTGGAATAGCCCTTCTGACAGCTGGCGATTGAAGAACCCGTATGTCATTTTATTTGAATTCATATCGACTGTTAAAGTAGGCGTCACCTATAACAATGTTATGCAGATTTAGGGCATCATTTTATGTTCCGATTTTTGCTGTTATGTTCAAAAGATAACAGACTTCTATTGGATTTTTTTTGTATATTATACTTCTTAAATTTTTTTAAATATCTTTTTCTATTTTTTGTATCATAAATATCTTCATTATATATGTTTGAGTCTAATGAGTGTGTTACACTTTAAAATCAGTAATGTGAACGCATAATATTAACATTTGTTATTACATGCATCTCGGCCAGGCCGTTTCATCTGAATCAAAAAATGAAATGAAAAAAAAAAACGCCTGCAATATTTTATTTGGTCACTGCAGCAAGTGGTAAGCTAACATGAACATGATGTAAGTTTTAGAATTTTAGATAGAAATTAAACGAGGGTAAAACGAAAACAATGTTTGAAATCGAGAATGATTTGACACACGGCCGCTGGCTGAGTGAGAACCCGTAGGTCAGGTCGTGAAATGTCACCACCTGTACCATATAATAGCCTTGAGGAGATCCCCGAGTTACGACTCCCTCGAGATTCGACGATTTTTTATCTTGAGAATTGTCAAGTATCATTTTGTTTAAATAGAAATTTAAAAAAAATTCACCGCAACCTTGAAAACATTCGTCACATAGTCACATGGTTCTAATAAATTAATGAATTCTCGATAAATATTAAAGAAATATTAATATTAAATATTAATAATACTACTTATTGCCTAAAATTGTGTTTTATGGTCGATTAACTGTGTGTGCAAAATATGAAACTGAACGGAATATTGGAATACGCTTTTGACCTACATTTATATACGAGGATACTCGAATTACGATGATTTCGACTTACGCCTTGTTCTGGGCCCTTTTTTCGGTCCCAAATACAGTCGTAAGACGAGGGTCGCCTGTATATTGAGTAAAGATATACAAATGAAGTATAATCCTGTGTAAAACATCAATGCCATCATCATCTTTCCAGAAACCCTCATTGCTCCTTTGAAAATAAGCCTCTATTGCCATCAACAACACGTTCAGGGTTTTGGTATGTTTTCATTACTCCGAAATCGCTCACAGTTTGTGCCTTCGTCTGCCAATCAGTTATCCCGGCCTTGATGGTGGAGTCCTTCACGCCATCTTGCCACCTCAACTTGGGCCTACCACGCCCTCTATATTCTTGTGGTCGTCCGATTCCATGCGTATAACATGGCCAGTCCACCGACGCGCTGCACGACAGTGCGATCGTTGAACAGCTCTTACAGCTCGTCGTTGTAGCGGTTCCCCCATTGTCCTTCCTCACATACGGGGCCAAATATACGTCTGAGCATCTTCCTCTCGAAAGCGGCCAATAGGGTTTCGTCAGATTTGGACAGAGTCCTACCGCTGCCGAAATCCCGGCCGGAATACATCGCCGATGGTGTTGAAAACTCGGCACATCATAAGGTACGGGTCAGAAGAGCCGAATGCGAATCCGACGAACCAGAAAAATAGAGTACACCAGATAGAGGAGCGACCCCAAGATGCTGCCCTGAGGAACACCCGCTAGAAGACACTGCACGCCTGACGCATGGGACCCGAGCATCACTGGACTTGCATTTCGCTTGTTCTGTTGGAATGTTTTCGACAAGCGAACCAACTGATGAATTGTTGAGTGCCTTTACCGGAAACCAAAGTGTTCAGTTGGCAGGATGCGAAGCTTGTCCACGATGTTCCCTAGTCTCCAGAGAATCAGTTTTTTAAACTTTTCGGTAGCTGGTGGGTAGTGGGGGATACTTCCCCAGCTTGAGGAGCAGAATCACCCTCCCGCACCTGCAGATCCGCGGGAATATGTTGAGCTCGAGACAGCCGTTAAAGATGTTGACCAACAGTTTCAGGGCTCGAGTTCGTAGGTGTTTGAGGCAGATGTTGAAAATACCATCAAAACATGGTGCTTTCATGTTTCGAAACAATTCTCGTGCGTGGCGCTCTTCAATGGTGGGATTAGACGACGTTTCTCCTTCAGTACTTTCGCCAATTTCCAAAATGCACGTGAGTGATGAGATGCCCACTCCCTCTTGATTAGCCATGCGCCATCATCTACCCAAGTGGTTGGAACAAGTCCGTGTACGCAAGTTTGGATATTTGATGACCCAAGCTACCACTCTCCACGAACTGGCACTTGTCCGGATAGGAGTTGGAGAGGAGAACCTATGTAATCTCTCAGAGGGGCTAAGGAAACCTATCGCATTGTAGAGCAACGTTTTCAAGACCTGTTTCTATGTTTTTATCCTATCTGATAATATTTAAATAATAGGTCGATAACAATGACAGAATAACAATAGCCAATATTTTTAAGAGCTCTAACAGTGAGTGGACGCATTCTATTATATAGAAATGGGCATTAGTTTGACTTTTGCTGAAAAACTGCAGTGTCTTAACACAATCTAATTATTGCCCATTTAATCTTGAAACCAGGCAAGGTGTAGGACTAACCGGGAACTGTTCCGGATTATCTGTTACCAATTGTACCGACTAAGCCGGAAAAGAGCGACGAATTGAGCAGCGTGTTACTTTGTTTGCTGCCGTAGCCAGTTTTCCGATCAGAACTTATCGGATGATAGATGAACTGCTGAAAACTATTGAAATTGTAAATTGTTTTCTCGATCCCTTAAAATTTCGATCTTTTTCTTTTTGCTTGGCGTAAACGACCTGCGAGGTCATGCCGGCCTTATAAAGTCTTTTTAGACTTATTTTTACCACGTAGCCGGATAGTCAGGCCTTGCTACGGGGGGA
>KB701715.1:0-22500 GCA_000349165.1 Anopheles christyi | reverse complement strand
GATGCGGAATCGGAGCGACGCTATCAAACAGCATTGCAACGTGCGACGAAAGCCGCTGTCGATCCCAATAAACTCTCCCCTCCACCACCCTTCACAAACACGAATGGTGTACGTTTATTATCAGTGGGATAGCAGGTCCATGGAAATTGATGGGCTTGTTGCTAGAAAATCATATCAGAGATGTTATCTATAGTATGCTATGAAATACAACTGTTGAAGATAGTTCGTGGTGCAATCGTGTTTTGAAGTTAATAATTCCCATTGTAATTGATAAGACTGATTGTTTTATGTATAACATTAAACTTAACATTTACTTCTTTTACTTTTAGCTTCATACACGGATTTGAAAAAAGCGCAAACGAGAGTTTAAAACATGGATAACCGTAGTCGCGGAAAACGGCTGTCCACTGTAGTAACAGCGGCAGCAAGCAGTAGTACCGCCACTGCTAAAGAACCCACCTCAGCGCCTACTGCAAGTAATGTAGAGAAGAAGAAACCAGGCCGTAAATCCATTGCCCTCACGGCTGCCGCCCGTAAACGGTCCGCTTCACCCCCGAAACGGAAGCCATCACCGGCCCGGAAAGCTTCACCGGCTCGCCGCGCTTCACCCGCCCGTAAAGTTTCGCCGGCCCGTAAAGCCTCACCAGCGCGTAAAGCTTCCCCGGGGAGAAAACCGAAGACAGCAACAGGCACCACCACAACGACGAAGGCAGAACCGGTCAAAGTAAGCCCCGAGGAACCGAGACGGTCGCAACGCATCCGCGCATCGGAGGAAAAGGTTGACACGGTGCTACAATCGCTTAAAAAGTCACCGATCGATAAGCGCCTCTCGGTGATACTGGATGATGCAGAAGTGAGTGGTATTTTGGGCGGCAGAATAACCACACCGAGCAAGAGCATGACACCGAATATAAGCCGCCGTTCGAATGCCATCACTCCGACCACCACGACCGAGCGTAGCCGTGCGACGGTTTCACGTTCGATGAGCGTCCTGCAGGATTACTCCGACCATGAGGATGATGGCGAGTTTAAGAGTTTCCGCCGTACGAACGATAATGGCGTGGGAGACAAATCCCATTCCCAGCGCGGCATTACGAAACCTCTGTTACAGCAGCAGTTGGCAGAGTTTGGCGGAGCGTTCGGTGCCACTGCACTGCTGCTCGTCTTGCCACTGTTTATGTTCGTTACGAACCACTTCTGCTCCGGAGCAGCCCACCGGGATTGTCAATTTGTGGTGCCGAAAAGTTGGACCGAGTTCCGTACGCTGTCGACGTACATGAACAAGGAGATTGGTACGTTCTATGCACTGTTCGTGGGCGGTGTGGCCTTACTGACCGCCTTGCCTATCGGTAAGCAAGTGACGCTGATGGATGAATTTAATCAAAAGCGCAGCCACCTCTTCAACGGACTGGTTGTTGCGTTGGGTGCCGGCTTGACAGCATTTGTTGCGGAATACTGCTACAAATATCCAGTGCTGTCTGTTTTCAGCCGTGGCTACAATCAGCTGCTGGTGCTGAGCATACTGGCCGCACTGGTAATGGCACTGTTCGCTTACCTGAAATCTCGTACCGTTCCTACGATGGAGCGAAATCCATACGCAAGAACCGGTAATTTTTTGATCGATTTATTTGCCGGTCGTGAGCTGAATCCAACTGTGCTGCACGTGTTCAATCTCAAACTCATCACCTACCACGTGTCGTTGGTGCTTGCACTACTGTTCAATGGCATCCTTCTCTACCGTAATCTCCACTTTGCTGCCATGCCGGAGTATATGTCCGAAGCACCCATCCAGGAGCGTCTGTTGTACTCCCTGCAGCATCTTACCTGCGAACCGGTACCGGTTGCTGCCGCCGCTGTAACTGTCCTATACCTGCTGGATCTGCTTTCGTACGAACATCATCTGGCCGCTTCGTTCGAGCTACAGCACGAAGGTTTCGGTGCCCAGATGCTGCTGCGTTACTCCATTTTCCCATTCGCCGTCACCCTGCTGCCCAAGTACGTATCCGCCCACAAGCTCTCCGATGTTCCGCTCTGGGCCGTGGCAGTGTGCGTTGCTGTGGCGCTTGTTGGACTGTTTGTGAAGCGAGCGTCAATGCGGATAAAGTATCTCTATCGGTTGAATCCTTTGGGTGAAAAGGTTGCATGTAAGTATAAACGACTGCGACTTTTTGCTTCATCTACAGAACACTCACCATTAACTATGCATGGTATCTTTCTTCCTTCAGGCTTGGAAACTTATCCCACCTTCCAGGGGCGTAGATTGCTGGTTGCGAAATGGTGGCGCATCGTGCGCCAACCGAACTATCTCGGTGATATGCTACAAAATATTGCGCTGCTACCTCTGCTCTACTGGCGCTTTGCTTGGCCACCGCTGCTGGCCGTTCTGTTCACATTGACTTTGCTGGTGCATCGTGCAAAGCGATTGAACGTACGCAATGCCAGCAAGTACGACTCGTCGTGGCAGCGTTACTGTAACACGGTTCCGTACTTGCTCGTCCCCCGCGTTTACTAACTGTTGGACGTCCGTCCCCCTCCATGCTGGTACAAAATCTATGCCTCCCACCTATTTACACTCGTCTCTCTTTTCTGTTCCCCAGTTGTACACTGAATTTGTATGGCGTGTGTGTGTCCTCATCCCTGCGTCAATTGTAAACATGTTTTTTTACTTCCGTAATACGTCGAAGCTAAACAAAACTTAAATCCTTTCACACCTTTTGGTACGGTTTTAACTGAACGACATTTTGCTTAAATTTTTTTTATAGTTTTATCTGCTGCTAGAAATGTAGAATGTTTGTATGTCTTTATTTGGAGAGAAATGATATCCAATTTGAATTTACCTTTTGAAACTTTCATTGCAATAAAAGCAACACAACCAGTGTGGGTGTGTATGTGTTAGTTAAAAAGAAGGTAAGGCGTTAGGCAAAATAGTAGCACGATCAGGAATACAAACAAGCACTAGGACCGTAAGATACAAACAATGGCGGAAAGCAAATTAGAAAAGGAAACAAATCAGTGAGAAAAAAGACGACGACGTCTCAAATTGAAGAAGAAAACAAATACTAAAAACAACATTTAAAAAAATGCTGAAATTATCATTTTGTACAAAATAAAGGGGAAAAGTTAGTATAATGGCAAATAGTTGTACAAAATACATGTACTGTACAAGAGCTCAAAACATCATCCTAGAAGCAAAATTGGCGCTAGAACAATTCATATTGGCACAGAACGAGCTCGCGCGCTCTCTTTTAAAGTAATGTCTTAGTTATGTTTGCGATCCCTCGGCGTTATACTCATCAGAATGTGACTACACGTTACATGTCTTAAAACCAAAAGTACAACTAGAAACAACCTTACCGTGTAAAAACAAAACCATAGAAGCTATTTGCATAGAAAGCCTGAAGTGGTTTTGTAGAAAAATTGCAAAAGAAAATAGGAACAGTTTATAAATGTGTGCTCAAACTATAAGCTATTAGCGAGCAAGCAGACGATTTCATACAGGCCATAGCGAACGAAACCGTTATTGAGTTGCTTTCCATACTCTCTTTCTCTATCTTCCTTGTGTCCGTGCGCAACAATCATAAACGCGGAGGGCTCAAATGTGTTGATTTTGCCAATAGAAATAAGCAATAGTCTGTAAAGTGATAGAGATTAATTTAGAACGATTGATAAGATATTTTAAATAAAAAGGCAAGAGAAAAATAATCTTTACTGTTTCCTTTCACTGATGTATGGTAAAATACACACGCTTTTCTTTAACTGTTTGAGAAATTCGTAATTTTCTTTCAAAAGATCAAAGAGATCGACACCACGGCTCTGTTGTTAATTTTTCGACTCGTAATTATTCAGTCATTCGAGTGCAGTTAATCTGAAACATATCATATAAATGGCTTTGTGGGCAAGAATACTTTAAGTAGGTAAATTATCAACATAATATTGTTGTGTACAGCAAAACGGAATGTTCCAATGCACAAGCCGCATATTAAAATGGGTTTAATAATCGAAAGAAGAAAAAAAACCGACAAGTTAGAATTGCGAACAAACATATGCCAGTGCAAGTTTATGGGACGCTTATGTTGTGTTTGTTATTAATATGCCTGTATATGCTTTGCTTATTGTCTCATTATCATTGTCTTCGTCTCTCTGGGGATACACGCATTCCGATTTTAGTTTTGGTACATTTGCAGTTTTTTTATCCCTATTCTTGAGGTGTCTCAACACAACACTGCCTGTCCGATGAAACCATCTAACATACTTGTTTTTCTTTGTGTTTTTGTGCATCCATGCCTATCGTAGCGTCCGTTGCTGGACCTCTGTTTGTTTCTGCTGTGGTCCTGTATCATTTTACCATCGCCATATTTACCAACGAAATTGTTCATCGTGCACTTTTAAAGGTAAATTCTCCGTAGGTCAGTAGGCGAAGTGATCATACTGCACTGTGGGCACAGTTTCTTGGCGCCGAGCGTGTGCAACCAGCATTCCTCACAGTACACATGCCAGCAGCAAACCGACACGATCGGTTTGCGAAAATCATCCATACATATCAGACACTTGGGCCGGTTCTGGATGTACCCCTCGTATTCGCGTATTTTTGCCTTTAAAGATTCTATGATGCGACTCTCGTTACCCGTGACCGGTTCTGGCTCTTTTTCCAGCAGTTTGGGCTGCAAATGTGCGGAAAACGATGTAGGAGGGGCAGAAGCTGATGCAGTTGACTTGCTCGTACCCTCGCCGGGATTGTTTTCTGCCGGTGGTTTTACGACCGGCGGTTCGTTGGCAATTAGCAGCTCCCGAAGCGCACTGCTACTACCGGATGCACCCCGACCCGTCACTATTACATCCCGCTCCGAGTACTGCGGTGGCCCGTATACCTGACTTTCATCTCCATCTACGTTCAGCTCGTCGTCTGTGTCATCGGCGTACGTGATGCGTACACCGAGGCCACCGTGCGCACCCGCAGCCAGCATACTCGTACTTCGTACCCGTTTCTGTCCGGCCCACTCGTATACTTCGAACGATTCACCCTCAACATCGATGCTGGCATCATCATCGTCGTCGTCGTCTTCACTCCCACCGTTAGTCGTTGCAGTGGTACCGTTTCGTTGAGATTCAGACTTTCTCAGACACGCTTCCACGTGCAGCGTGATATCGTCCAGGGTAACTTTGTTGCAAATGGGGCACACATTGTCTTCGGGTTTACGCTTTCTCGACTTAAGCTGTAGAAAAAAAAACACATTAACAGGGGCAAAAATTGTAAAACTGCAAAGGTTTCCGCTACCTTCAGTCTTGCCTGTCGGTTGTTTTTTATCTTTTGATACGTTCCCCAGCACTCATCGGGACCAACGGCTGGACTGACCGCAGTCTGTTCACTGTTGTGACCGTTCGATCGAGCCGCCGGCTGGCTGCTGCCACTATGACTAGGTCCTTCGTCATTGCTGTAGCTTGGTCCGGCTGTTGATCCATCTTCAGCACCGTAGGGAAACTGTTTCTTCGGCTTCAGCATGCGCTCGAGCCGATCTACCTCCACCGCAAAGTGATGATCGATTTCATGTATCCGTAGCGTAACACCACAAATTGGACAACACATTGGGCTGGTTCTGCCTTTACGCTGACGAAAGCCTCGACCAGAATGTTCCGACTCTCCGACTTCCATGTTTAGGACACGGGACTGCACCTAATGCACCGAACACGACCACATACTGACTTATGGTGTGGTTTCCTTGCCCGGAAAGTCTTTACCACATATTCCACCTGCTGCTGCACAGGGCGAGGGGGATGCTTTCTTTGCGGTGGAACGTGAAATACGATATTCTTTTACTCTTGTTCTGCGGTGCGTAACATGCAATTGTTTACATCGGCAAACCATCCATTTCGTCGATGCAATTGTGTGAGTGTTTTTTTTTTGTGTTGGCTTGAAGCGATTCTGCAAATGACATTTCTATCTTGTCGCCCGTCAGTGTTGCCAGTTAGATTTCACTAAAATAATAATGTGAAATTTCATTACAAAAATACTACCACAATCGCTTTTTTTAGCTGTTGAGAAACTGTTAATAGCAAAGATATTCGCTGCGTAGAAGCGTCTTTTATTTAGTTATTCAAAATTTCATCATTTAAAAAAATAATAATCAATTGTACAAACCCATACACCCTGTGCGAGCAGGGCGAACATGAATTCAAACTGGCAACACAGTTGAAAGATCAAGTGCAACGACTTTTTAGCAAAATGACAGTTGTGAACGAAACGAACACAAAGGGAATGTCCGCTTGTGATGTGATAAAAGTGATCAAAACCACCCGAAAATCCAACCGTTTTTCACGGAAACGTCTGTCTGTTCGAGCTGCAGCCGGAAAAACGCGTGTACGATTCACCATGAGCAAAAAGCCGACGGTAAAACGCACCAACAGCCAACTGACTGTCGGACCGAACGTATCCGCCGGCGGTGCATCGGTAAGCCGCTGCGAGGAACAGCTTGATGCCGCTATTTACCGGTGCCTGACTGTGCTGACCAAACGCCACCAGCCCACGGATGAATTTAGGGTGCAGTTTTGTCGCGGCGCTTTCCTGAAGCCAAACACGAAAGCCTTCATCCAGGTGATGCACTTCCTGTTCAACGTTTACGATGCGCGCGAGTTCCGCAAGCGGTTCTACTGGCCCATCTACGACAAGGGTGCGGAAAATGCGTTCCGCACATCGACGGTCGAGTACGTGAACAGTTTAATCGAGCGAGGAAAACTGGTTGGAATGGAAAAGATTAAAGCGCACGTCGTCGTCCTGCCGGGCGGTGCCAAGTTTATGAAGTTTCTGCTCACGCTGATAAAATTCGTGCTGCAGGAGGAGTTGCGCAGAGCGAAAGCATCGAGCGGTATTGCGGCGACAACCAGTGATATTGACCCCATAACAAAAACTCGCATCACACAAATGATCGCTTCTCACAAACGGTGGGTCACTGTTGGCGAACGGATTGGCGGTATCATCCGGGAGGACGTGGGTGTGCTGACGGAAAAGACACGGACGATAGAATCGCTCATCGAGGCGGCCCTGCAGGGATGTGAGCTAGCGAAGCAGATGAATTACGACAAGCTAATGTTGCTGTGGGACGTGCGGATAAACGAACAGTACAAGGAACATTTAAAGGTCCGGCAGCGCATGCAAACAATTGCCCAGGAGTACGATCGTGTTGTGGAAAAAACTGAAAGCAAACTGAAGAGCAACGAGCTGACGCTACCGTTTACGAAGGACCAGTTGAAGGATTGCCTGGACAAGTATATCTGCCAGCCGGGCATGGAAGTGATGCACCAGCATGCGCAGGACGTCTTCGACGGCAACGGGAAGCTGAATGCGATCAAGCTCCTACAACTGTTCGAGAACGTTTTGCCCAGCGTAGAACAGTTTTTTGCTGGTTTTTGTGTGAAAAATCCGGATCTCATGAGGTACGAACATAAGGAACTATCGAAGGTGGCGATAAAGTTTCATGAAATGCGTCAGGAGATCGATATGCTGCAACGCAGCTTACCCCCACTGGATGACTGTCTGCTCCGGGACCTTCCAGCCAGGGACGAAAGCCCGGACAAGCTGGGGAAGGATAATTTCGCACTCAAGAATAAACTCTTCTGCACGCCACCGATCGTGATGGACTTTGACGCACAGTCGGATGAGTTCCACACGGCCGGTCTGGGGGGACCAAATGGTAGAAGCAGTCACCGGTTGGCACTGCTGAATCGTGAAGATGTTCATGCTATGAACGCACGGATAAAGTTACTTTCCGTTAGCTCGTATCAGTCCCGAAGTCCCAAACCATCACAGAAATATCGTAAACCATCAATCAGCGAATCATCAAATCATCAGCAGCCAGCGAGCCTAACTGCAGCGTTTGCGGTACCACGTGCGGCACGGAAAGAAAAACTAAATCCCCTTACCATGCTGAACCGCATCAAGGCGCAAAGTCAAAAGCAAGGCATATCGTCCCGTTCGAATAGTGGTGCACCGCCGGTGAACAGTACGATGAACATATCTACCCTGAGCGAGATGACACTGAGGCCAGAGTTTTCATCGACCTTGCTCGGGACGCCGGAGAAGTGTGGCCCCGGTTCGGTGGGACGTACCCCAAACGAGGAGGAAGTGGAAATTAAACCAAGGTCCGCCCAAACGTTACAAGTTCCACAGCAGCAGCTACCCCAGCAGGTCAAACGGATGGTCAGCTCACCGAACGTACACTCGAGCCCACGGTTGATGGCGATCTATGCCGGTTCGAACACTCCCAAATCAACAATCTCACCGAAAACCTTGCTTCGTGGATCTGGAGGCCAAAGAACTTCCCTGAAGCGAAGCTCGCTGATCGAGAACGAATCGACAGTTCATACTTCACCCTCGGGAAGGTTGGAATCGCTGGTGAAGCACGACGAACTGCCACCCCGTTGCCATCCGTTGCCATTGGCGCTTGAGCAGGAAGCGGAATCGGGTACTACCAGTTGTCAGGATTCGGGCGACACGTCCGATGAAAAAACGTTGCGTCCTGAGGTAAGTCTTGTCTGGAATGGATCACGTCTAATCAACATCATACTGAGTTATGATTTTAACTTTTCACCTTCCCCGGCAGAACGGTGGTCAAGCGGAAGATCTTTCACGCACACTACTTGCGATCAGTGGCGGTGTTAGTCAGATGGAAATTGCTGGAGCTGAATGCAAACCCGTTAGCAGCGGAGCTGAAACCGACGAACTCTTACCCTTTCCAGAGCCGGAAGAAGACGACTTGTTCAACGTTAGCGCCGGAATAGTGACGGATCTTGAATGAATTGTTTCTCTCCCGGTATCGCGGCTTTTGCCAAGTGATTGTATAGCATGGCTAAGTTCTCATTATGTTAATTTTAAAACATTTTACATTGATTTGGCTCTCTGTCGCTCCATTAACAGCGTGAATGCTTTTATGTATTAAACGATTCAGTATGTGGCAAAATGAACGCTTTTGTAATGTAAAGAGAAAAAACTCATCGTAGGATTTCCTTCCCAAAATCAATCTATTTTTCATCCACATCCCCCAACCACAATTACATCACTCACGCCATTCAAATAAGTAAAGGAGAAACAAAAGTGCGAATAAATTATAATTAGCTTCAAGCAGTGAACTCAAGCACGAATAATGGAAAAAAACGAAATTTTCATTTGTTTTGTATCTTAATTTTTCATGAAGTTTTTTGTGTTGTTTATTTGCATTTTTTTTTTGCTCAGTCGATTTTAATTTCCCTGCACAGCGCGTCTCTCTCTTAAACACCGAACCGAATTGGCGCAAAGAAAAAAAACTTACTACTTATCAACAACATTTGCCTAAAACTCTATCCTAACGTACTTGGTTGCATACACACGGCCATTGGTGGCCCCCTTACACATTTTATCTTCTGGATCTCCGTGTCTTTTGCTGCCTAAAATAAGGTGTGATGGTGTTGTATTTTGTCAACACCAATGTGAACTGGGCCCGAGTGAAAGGAATAGGTACACTTTCTCCCTTAACGCTAGAATACTATACTCCCATGGAGTATAAAACGTAAATCGCCGTGTGATGGATGAGCGCTGGTTAGTATGAAGGAAATGAAGAGGTGGAGAGTGGGATGGGGGGGGGGGGCATAATGAGAATAATTTTTTTGTACTTTTAAAATAATGCTTTTCCAATGAAATTGAGAAAAGTGGGAGAACATTAGTGTAAAGAAAAAGAATACTAAAGGGTTACGGAAAACAAGAACAAGAAACACTTTGCGCTATGGCCATTTTAAACGTAAACGAAAAACAAAGTAAAACAAATGAAAGAAAATGACGCTAGACGATGAGTTTGTTGCAGCTTCTTAACTAAAATATGATTTTGATAAATATAACACGGCACGAACGTTAGTCTACAAGGGTTCATGGTTAATGTCAGCGCTATCTAAACTAGCTCCATTTGCCCCGCCTACTGTGAGAAGCAGTAGTGTGCGATTTATGCTACAAGTTTCATTGTATTTTTCGCTTCCTACCGCCACCTGTTGCTGGTTTTCCTGGGGCAGCTTTTTCATCACTTCCGGTCACTTTCCCCGTCTCTGGCACGCCGCCATTCGTTGTTGGTTCCACGTCCTCGGTGTTACTACTAGATACCGCGGCTTCGTCACCATTCGTCGCTTCGGAATGTTTTGCCTGGCCGTTGGACGTACTGGATGGTTCAGGTTTCGATTTCTTGCTGGCGGCGGTGGCTTTCGTTGGCGCTTTTTCCGTTATAGCCTGAGTAAGAAAGGTGTCATGAAGATGTCAAAGATTTTATTAAAATGTATGGATTTTTTTTCGGACCGTTCTGTATCGTCCGACCACTTACCGGTGTTTCCTGCACAAGGAACAAACTGTGCTGACCACCGCTGGACGCTTTAAGGATCACTTTGCCCGCCACCTGCTTGCTGGCAATGAGCACCGGTTTCGATTCGTCCGTTTCCAACCCGGTCCCGAGCTGCAAACTCGAACCCATACCCCACGCGTACAGCTCACCCTTATCGGTCACGGCAAACGAGGTACTCTCGCCGCAGCACACGCTGACCACCTTTTTGTCGCCGAGTGCCGCCACCGGTTGCAGTGCTTTTGCATCATCCGTAACGTTATCGCCCAACCCCAGCCGACCGTACTCCTTCCGTCCGATGGCGTACACTTTGTGGTCCGTCTTCAGCACCAGCGTGTGATGCTGGCCGCCGGCAATCTGTAGCACCTCGTCGAAACTCGTCGGTTCCGGTACAAAGACGGGCTTTACCACGTTCTCGCTCGGATTCGGTATGCCAAGCTGGCAGTAGTTGTTAAGCCCGAACGCAAATATCCGTCCTGTTTGATAGTCTTTGTAGAAGGTACAGTACGTGGTGGCCCATATTGCATCGGCAACGATCATTTTGCCGCGACGCGTCACTATGCCTGGCTGGAGCAGCTGTGTTTTACCGCGTCGTGATTCGCCGGACGCGGCCCGGATCGATACGCGACCGAGCTGACCCTGCTCAGCACAGCCGACTGTGTAGATGTGACCGATGTCGGATAGAAGTACCAGATGGTCACAGCCAGACGCTATGTCAACCCACCGGTTACCTGGCAACACCTCGATCGGCAGCCGTTTGTTGCCCTCAAGCGTGAGGCCCATGTTGCCGTGCGAGTCCTTGTGAAAAAAGAGACATGATGTATTAGTATGGGAACGGAAACGCATCATTCCGTGCCAATACGGCCAGTCGCCCATGTGTTAAGGGAGATGGCTAGCAAATCGGCACGGCATTTAGATCATTTGGCTATCATAAGCAACCTCATCTTTCACCGACACTCACGGTTTAAGGACGCACCGTCAGGAAATTAATCATGTTTGGCATGTGAACTAGCTAGTGATAGATTAGTCTGAATTGAGTTCTACCGCCCATCGAGGATGGATACCACCCCCGAGTTTGATAGCTCGCATATTTGACTCAAATGGCTGGCAATCCGCTGTTTTCAATCAGTATCAAGCCGAAAAGGAAAGGGTTGAATCTCTCATTTAACGGACACGACACTGCGTCATCCACAACTGATGTATTGCTGGTAGCGAACACCCTTTTCAAAGAGCTGCCTTGCTGAGGCATATTCGCATGCCTTATCTCAGACCTTCCCGAAGCAAACAAATCAGAGTAACCAGGTACTCGTACGGGTGCTCCAAGTGCGAGATTACCACTAGCTTGGGTTCGATTACCTCGCAACGACTTCATTCCATCCTGTGCGACCATTTTCCTGTATGTGTGTGAAGGACGATATCCTTTCGCCGAGAGTTGAATAGCTAACGAAATTTCGTTGCATATTGCAACTTTTCCAGGTAGGACAATAAAGGAGAAGGAAGAAAAAAAACGCTCACAGGTAAATAGAAATGCAGCCTGTGAACCACGTTAATGACGAGGGGAGGATTTAAAGGTCCCTGCCGTTACCGTAACGACAAGGACTGTTTAGCTGTCTCTTTTTCACCTTCACGCTACCGTGACTGTGGGAACAAAGAATAGGGGTAGAAGAATTGAGAACTAATTTGGAACGAGAATAAGGAAGCTTTAATATTTCCCCTCGTCTTGCCGGCGCCTTACCGTCGGGTGCCAGCTGTCGTGCTTCTCCTCGCCCTATGGGCTTTAATTCACCTCAATACAATACCCGAAATAATACCAATAATAATGACACCTGGGAAGTTTTCGTTGCAGGTATGCTACGCGACGACGGGAACACTCGCTCCAGTAAATATGCGATGAAGAAGTTTGGCGGGAAAGCCTATGGGGAAGCTTCCAGCATATGCATCTGGGTACAACTGCCCTGAGGCAATTATCATGTCGGGGTAACAAATGTTTTAATTTCTACACTCTTACCGTTTTCAACTTACCCGGAATGAACCCCAAGCGTATACTCGTCCATCGTCCAGCAAACAGGCGGAATGTGAATCTCCGGCCGAAATTTTAACGCACAGCCCGGGAAGATCGATCTGTTTGGGCTCAAACTCGGAACCCTCTTCGGACGTGTCGCGGCCGAGTGCACCTTCGTCGTTACATCCGAACGAATACACTGTGCCTAGTCGCGTGAGGCATAAATTGTGCATACCACCGGCCGAAATCTGTACCACATCCGAGAGACCCTGGATTACGGCGGGCCGTGTCTTCTCCATGACGTCTTCCCCCATTCCGAGCTGGCCCATCTCACCCTGCCCGCAGGCTAGCACATTCCCGGATAGCTTCGGTAGCGTTGCCAGCGGAATTTCGACTGCAACAAAAATAAAAATGATAAGTGCAACCGCATACCAATGAATGACGCCGTGCAATATTTTCCCACATTGGGTTTATTTATAGAAATATTCAGCATGATAAGCAATGGGAGTATTCTATGAGGAGAGGAAGGTAACTTACGTCTCTTCGTTCGTTGCATCTTTGCCGCTGGACCTTCACCCTCGGCCGGGGTCTCTTTCTTCGGTCGACCACGTCCCATCGTGTACACGGCTGCAAGTACGCAATACACAACCGGTCAATAGACTTACTCGTTATCAACGCAGCTAACTTCACGCTTTTGCCCGGGTGAAGCGCCACGCCGTTTTTCACCACCACTTTACTTTGCACGAAATTTGAGGTTATGCTACACATTATTTTTCCGCAGCACAGTTGTACACCTCGCACCACATCTACTCACCGGTTTTTCTCTTCACTCTGAAAAGATTCCAACCAACCGCACTTCACACGGCGTGCTGTTTCCAGTGAAGAATGAATACGATTTAAACAATTTCGCTGGCAGACACGCCGTTTTTGTACATGTTCTGGGTAGGTGAACGAAAAAGATGGTCCGTTCGGCTACCCTGCAAGAACGGAAAGAATGAAATGACCCAGGTAGTCCGTTGGTAGCGAACAGCTTGACAGCTTTGTGGGTTTGTTGAAACGCTTCAGAAACGCTTCACAATTTAAACGAACGGTTTTTGTTAACCTTTCAAACGAATTGCAATTAGATTGAAATTTTATAGGAACATTTTTTAATTTAGAGGTTTAAAACAGTCCATTCTATTGTAAATGGATCAAGAAGTAACAATATTTTTACATTATAATTAAAATTTTGAGCTGAAAAAGCTGTTTTTCTGTTTGTTTAACAAAATGGCCTGATTTTTTGAAAAGCTGCAGGTGATTAAATCAGTTAGTCCCAACGATCCAGCGATCTTGATCTTGATCATAACCATTCTAAACATATTTTATTGCAAAATTTCAAAAAAAAAGTCAATCATCTGCTACTTTTGAAAAGGCCTTTTAAACATGCTTTTTGTCGTTAGTTCTATGACATTCGCTGTCAAGAGAGAAGCGGGCGTTTGCAAACGTAAACAACCCGCGCATTCCGCAGCACTACTTTGCTGATCCTATCAGTGCCCCACTCCCGTGTCCTAATTGCCCATCTAACTGTTCAGTCTCTACTTCCTTTCGATGCTAGCATGAGCGGTCCGTCGAAACAAGCAACCCAAACGCCGGACAGTCACCATATTCGCTACCAGTACTGCCAAAACCGGCCACTGTATCGTAGCTCACGCCAGCTAACAGCCGTCCGCGTATACTCTGTAGCGAACGAATCAAGGCACCTACTCGTTTTCGGTGTTCCACAAATTAATCTGCTCCGAGAGTTACGCCAAGATTTGGTACGTTTTGGGGCTCTGGAATCGATCAGCAACATTACCGAGAGCTGGCAGCAAGAACATGAGGGCTCGAACGAGCTGCATCCCGAACCATTTACGGATGTTTTTCATGTGTGTTTTGCAAAGCTAGAAAAAGCCCGACAAGCCAAGAAGTTGCTGGATGCCCGCAATTTTTACGGTGGCATATTGCACATCTCCTACGCACCGGAACTGGAAAGTTTGGAGGAGGTGAGGGCGAAACTGAGTCAGCGACGATCGGAGGTTCGATTCCGATTGAAAATCGACCGCGGACGGCATAGTAAAAAGCGAACGGCAAATCTTCCTGGTGTTAGTGCCGGCGGACAACGAGAGTTGAGTGTATCATCGTTACCGGCGGGCAATCATAGTAGTACTAAGACAACCAATCGTACAACGAAACCGGGTCGATGAGTTGCAGTACGACTGGTGGTGTTGGTAGTAGTAGTGTTAATCTGGCAGGACATTAACATCCATCATCCTTTTTGGAGGTTTTCAGTCATTGCTGCTTGTCGAAAGTACGTGGTGAAGTGGAAAACAGTGAACTAAACAATGATAATACCTAAAGAGGTAAGTTTGTGATAAAACCAAGTATGCATTCTGCTAAACAAGGAATTTGATGTGTTCGATATGGTTTCATTCGACATCAGGTGCAGTGCAGAACCTGCCTGCAGGTGTTTTGCTGTGCCAAGTGCCGGCAGAAGCACGAAGATGGAAACCATCAGGAAGACGCCATGTTACGCAAAATTTGCTACATTTGCAACGATAGACCATTCCCGTTGCGGAAGGATACCAAAATCACTCCAAACAATTTGCTCATTGTGCATATATTGAAAGAACACCTGCCGTTGGAATGCAACCGATGTAGAAAGGTAAATATTTGTTTGCAATTTTCCCTTCTCCATCTCTCGAAGTAATCACAATACACGTTTATTGCAGGGTTTCTATTCATTGGAAGACTTTCAGAACCTTAACAAATGCTTCATGCTCTGCTCGAGTGAGTCCGGAAAGGAAGGTGAATGTCACCTCGAAAGCAGCGGCCCGATCGATCGCCTATCGCTGCCGACAGCTGACGTTGAAAATAAGGAAAACGTTGGGGGTGAGCAGCCCGAGGACGATCGGGTGGTTACCATCCCTGCTCGCGAACGTAGAAAGAGTAGTCTCTTGCCGGGTGATTTTCAACCGTTTGGCGAGGCAGACAATAAAATAGACGAAGTGGACGAAGCGCTGCTGACACCGCTGACAAAGATAAACCTGCGCTGGAAGCGTAAAAGCCGCCAAAGCTTCGAAAGTATGCTTTCGATCACGAATAACACGTCGGAGGTGAACGCTTCCGGGATGCTGCGTATTGATGGTGGAGCCGGGTCGCGGAAGTTAGTGCGCACCACCTCAACGCCCATGTACCAGTGGCAGCTGATACCGACGGGACCGAAGCAACCGAACGAATCGTACTCCGCAACGATGGGCCAGATGTCGAGCATACATTGTAGCAGCGGCAGTGAAACGGACAGCCGTGCGGAAGAACTGGGCGGATCACCACCCGTACCGAACGAGCTGGACAAGGTGCGGGCTATTATTCGCAACCGATCTAAGGCAGTCGCCACTCCGCTGCGGCAGGTAATGTCCAAGAGTATTCAGCGAGCCATCGCCCAACATACAGGAGGAGTGGGCGGTGTTTACTCGAAGATGCTACAACCGGGCACACAGCGTAAGATGAGCTTCAACTCTACGATGAGCAGTGGCATGAACAGTATGCTAGCGTCACCGACGAAGGATCCGCTCGATTTGCGAACCACACCGACACTGAAGCGAATCGGTGGACGCAACGGCGGTGGTGGTGGTTCTGCAACATCGGCTTTATCGACGCAAGCGCAACGCATGGTACGGTCAGGTGATCCGGGCCAGGAAACAGTACAGCTAGCGCAATCAGATGCCATGCCTAATCCGAACTCGACGGAAAGTTCAGAATATTACGAAACGCACCGTGATATGGAATCACTGCAGGGGAGCAGCGCCATAGGAGTGGCGAGAAGTGAGGACAATCTGCGGAAGCTGCACTCGGTAGAAAGCTACCCCTTGACACCGAAACCATGTGGCGGTACGGCACTGAAGAAGGTTAGCTCGTTCCAAGCACTGCAGGAACTGAAGCTGAAAGGGGAGCAACTGGGCAACAGCGCACAGAACGACACGATGGAAGATGTTTGGGGAACACCCTGCGGTTCAATTCCAGATCGCAGTTACAACTGTTCGGCCGTTGGTCTCGGAGACACCTTTAAAGCGTACGATGCATCGGTAGAGGATACGGAAAACGAATCCGGCTCGGATGATGTGTTTTATCCGGTGAAAGCACGACCAAACATAAGGCAGGGTAAAAGCTTCTGCGACGAGTTCGTCGATAGTGCACCGCACGAGAGCAAAGTAAAATCGGATAGAATTAATAGTACCGGCGGTGGTGGAAAACTTTGGTCGATCGTTTCCAACGTCATCCGATTGGCTTCGCGCAGTGACATACAAGAAGAACATTCGATGGGTGGAGGAAGAGCGCCCACTGGCACGGCTGGTAGTGGTGGCATAATACAACGAGCCGCATCGTTTGCGGATTATCTCAAGAACCGGTACACACGCTCGGACGGTGGAATTACACGCTCCTCTTCCTCCGGTTCGGACGAGTATCGCATCACGCACGAATCGAATGGCAAAAAGAGGCGTCGCGTTGCTTCAACCTATGCGCGGCCGTACGCGGTGCCAATTGATGCTCCGTGCGCAGTCTCGAAGATACAGCAAAGCCCGGTCGCGAAACGAAAACGCATCCAGAGCCGCCAGCCAATCCATCGGCTGCGTCATACGAGCAGTGAAAGTGGTGGCAGCGGAGGCGGCAGTGGCCATGGAAGGTACAACTAGTATGACGATAGTGATTGGATATTATTTTTGTACTATATATTTTATATTTAGGGAAGATTGTCAAACATATGTGCCATCTAATGGTAACGGAACGAAAAAAATACATTATTTTTTAATTGTTTTAAGCAGTAATTCGAATGTGTTTTTCATTTTAGAGAATTTATTTTCATTTGAAATTGTACGATAAAGAACTAGCTGTATGATTACTATTTGGGTACAGAAGTAAGCCTAGCTGCGAATAAATAGATATTGAATGCATTTGAACATGCATGACATTGTACATGCATTTTTATAAATATTATTTAGAAAAAAACAAAACGGAAGACATTAAAACGACACAGGGCGTGATTATTTGCACCCTAAATCAAATGTGGTGGCGGTCCACACGCGGCCAGACTTTCCGATGAGCCGAGTGCCAGTGACGTCAGGATGGTACGTCGGCCAGGATGAACGCCCAAATTTTCCCAATTGATCCAGGACAATCGTGCCGTTAAATCTAAACAAAGAGAAATAAACCTCAAAATGTGTTATCACACTTACACAGCTGAGCAATCACCCGTCGTCCGGATGAACTTACCACTCGTGTTCCAGTGTGCCCGATCGGCCTTTATTTCGCCCCGCAGACACTTTTCCACGTACGTGAGTGGATCGTAGTCCGCCTCGAGGACTTCGCGCAACAGTGCAATGTACGCGATCGCTAGGCGCAGTGTGTCGATCTTGCTGAGCCGCTTCTCGTACGGAAACGTTGGTACGTGCACTCGCAGCTCATCGAACGCCGAATTTATGCTGCTGTAAAGTGGAACAATGAGAGTAGAAGTAGAGTAAGCAACAGCAAGGAAACACATGCGAGCAAGAAGGTAGCATGAGCTGCAACCTACCCATTCGGTGCGGAACGCATCATGCGCTTGCGCTCGCGAACATTGGTCTGCTGGCGTTGCATCTTGTACGGTGGCGGATTGTACGGATGGTTTCCCATCGTCGTCGAAAGGGATGGGCTTGGTGGGGTGGATGAGTCCAAGCATTCTGTAGGGAAAATATTTTGTACACAGAAAAGCGTATTAGAAATTTGCTCCCATTAAAACGGATTGCAATGTATTAACAGGATAATTAAATCAACTGAAGGTTTCTTCCGCACCGGATCATCGTCCCGATGGTGCTAGTCGATTGTGCTGTTAGCACTGCTCGCACTTACCAGGTGATGGCTCAAGGTGAATGCAAAACAAAATTAGCCAATAAAATTAGCTTCAACCTAAGTAGGCGCGTGACGCTGTACGATAGCGTTTCGATACAGTGCACAGCATGCTAAGTGGGTTTCAAAAACGCATTTTAAAGTTTCTTCAGCAATGCGGAAGAACGACAGATGATCGGACGATTGCCGAGGATGCGTTCTACATTGTAACCTTCCGCCGAAAAGGTTACGTTGTTAGTTGATAGCACGTGCTTAATGTTAGACAATTGTGCAATGTAATTGCTATAAAAAAAAACTACTCTACGTACTACTTTGGAAGGTTGTACAGTGGGTATGTTAATGGGTTAATATAGTTATGGTGTCTTGTGTACCTGTATGGTGAAGATACTGATGTTGCATCTGCCGTATACTGGACGGGTTAAGTCTCAAGTTGGGAGGAGCATTACCGGTATGGACGCTGTGTCCGACGCTGCTGTTGCTAGTGCCGGCCGTACTCCCATTCCCCGGTGCCGCATTTAGCTGATGATGCTGTGCGTATACGCACGATGGCAAATCGGCCATCAGCTCATCGTCGAAGCTGTGGAACCCGATACCACTGTACGCAGCATTTGTTGGAGCGTTGTACGTAAGCACATCCATTTTTTTTAAGCAGCAGGTTAGGAATAGAAAATCGAGTTGAACCAATTTAGGCACAGGCAGGCAGACACACAAAACCACACCAAGCACACACGGGAATCACAAAATTCGGGATCGATTTTTCTTTTCACCCAAAAAGGACACATAGATGGGACACATACACAAGAGGAATCACAACTACACGTGATTTATGAAACTTTTTAGTCTAAAATAAAAATCAAGACACAATTTATTTGAAGACACACAGCTTTTGAAACACAGACACAACGTCACAAAAGTGGGATGCTTTGGGGCGGTTTTTTTTCTCTCTCTCTCGGGAGCACAACTAAATGGATCACAGCAATATCGATGATAACCTTAGTGGTGGTGAAGATGATGAATCCGGTAACTGTGAGCGGCAAATTTTATCCATTACTGTGAGGATTTTAACTTAATTTCACAAAAGTGGACCGTTTTATTTTCAATTTTATTTCGAAACACTCCCGTAACCTCTCCAAAAGGCAAACAGGGAAATACAAAGCATATCCTGAACTTGTCTGGTTCTTATATAGCTTTTAGGGATGCTGTTCTGGATGCTGCTGTTGCCTGTTAGGTATAAGGATAGGAAAAGGTATCATTTGCGCATGTGCGTCCTTTCGTGCGTTACTCCTCCCATAATGGCTAAAAAGGGGAAACAGTGAAAAGGACCAAACGCAATGGCCGCCGGTATAGGGTGGAAAACATCTAGCGACGGTTGCTTAGGAAGTCTTACACCCTATGAGCGTTATATTAAAGCGTTATTTCAATCATGAGTTTTCTAAAGTTTGATAAAAAAGTATTTTAAAGCACTCCTTTGAGTTTTCTTCTATTTTATGTTTATCTTTCAGCTACACGCGTTGTGCAGCCTACTGTTTGAATTTACCTTGGCAGCCCGCCATTGCACGATTGATATAGGCAATATGTTGTCTTCCCACCAACAATGCTGTCATTTAAACTTTAAATATTGATCATGCAATTGAAATGTTTTGCAGATGCACAGACGACAACTGTTTTACTGTTGATATTGTGCGCTACCTTTAAGAGAACGGTAAGGTGGCTCAACGCAAAGAATACCTAGCAGCAAGTTTAGAAAACCTATTTTTTATGTATTTGGGGAAGTAAATTGTTTCGTTGTGTTGTGGCTTATGCAATACATGGGTAAGTGGGATTTCGTGTATTCTTAAATTATTTTTCAAATGCTTTTTGATTGAACAACTTCTTGATGGAGAACCTTGATATCATAAAACCATTTAAAATTGTGATGATAGTAATATGATGCCTGTGAACAAAAAAAGAGAAAAACAGGGATTGTAACTATAAAACTTCTAAAAAAAATCTTTACAAACTTACCTTCCACAATTGTGTTAAAAAAAGGCAACCTTTTCTCAAACAAGCAAGATAGTATTTTAGAACTCTGTTTAAAATAAATGATAAATTAGCAAATGATGTGTTAGAGCTGGATCTACAAATTCACACAGCATTCTGAGCATTTTTGAAGTTTTCGTATCGTTTTTTCAGCCAACAATAAGTAAAAAATATTAAAAATTGATTGCATTTGGAGAAACTTTCGATCAACTTTTGATTTTCAACAAAGTTTGGTAAACGCGACGGGTGAAGTAACGGACGCTACGTAGTTCAATTGCCATCCAAACCGTCCCCTTGTAGCAAAGGATTGTCTGGTTACGTGGTACAATTAGCTCTAATAATGCTGAATATTGTCAGCATGGCTCATAAACCGTTAACTTCAAGTAGAAGAAAAATAGTAAATTAGTTTATAAATGAAAAAAACCCACATTGTAATAAAATTCCCGTCCTTATTCTACCGCTACACCAAGAACAATTCTTTAATTGAAGCATTCAGTGACTAATCGGGCCCCAGCAAGAACCTAATTTGAAACGCTCCTCCAACGGGAAAGGATCGTTCTGTGCTCCCCATGTTTTGATGCGTGGGGAATCCCACCCAAAAGAACCCGGCCCGGTTCGAGCATTCCCTATATTTCATCGAACAAGATTGCGGAGAGCTTTCGGGCGTTCCATACAACTTGCCCGAAGTAGGCGCGACAGCTAGTGTTGCTCGACCGAAGCGGAGATTAGCGTGCGTGCAGTTTGGCCCGCGCATCGTCGGCACTCGTGACGTCAGACCGGCGGCCAAGGCGGCAGAGTGGTTGTGGAGCGTGGTTTAAAAGCGTTCGGGCCCACGGATCGCACGTTCAGTCGATCGCGTACGTTTGTCTGCCGTCCAGCGCAGAAAAGCTGCAGTACGCGCGCGCGCGCACCCTATTTCCGTTAGCCTTCTCGTTGCCTTGGTGCGTCGTAGTCCACCTGTTATGTGCGGATGTCCAGGAGACGACAAGAGGAAAGTGAAGAAGTGATGTTGGAACTAATGGCCCTACTCGTAACTACACTCCTTGCTAGTTTGAAAAGCGAAGAAACCCTGTAAAGTGAAGAAATGATCAATTAGTTAGGGAAAACAAGAAAACAAGTACAAAAGTTGCAAAGCGAAATACGAGTGAGAAGATCTTTCGCGCTAAATGATATGCTTCCAGCGTGTGCACGCCGGTCCGACCAGATAAAAGCTCGTCGCGTGATAACGTGAAGTGGTGTACGTTAAATTTAAATCTATTTGTTTTGTATCACGCGGAGGCGCGTTGTGGCTTGATAAGTGACATCTTACCCACCGTCGTCTTGGGGGGTAAAAGTTGAGTGAGAGGTTCTCGACAAGCAGAAAAGTACTTCAAATCGTGGTGGAAGTTCGATGTGGTTCAACGCGGTTAATAACGATTGATCAGTGATTTTGCCTGTAAGTGTCTCTTGGGGATGTCTCCCGATAGTCTCGTATAGTTAATATGATTTCAGAAGCTTGCCTTGGCATACTTTGTATTAGTTTCGAGTGCACGTTTTTGTTAAGTGTTTAACTTTAAACTAATTAAACAAAAGTCTCACACGTGTAGATTATATGATACGCCGTTTATTCAGAGAAATTAGAGTTTGAATTTTTTTTTAAATATATTTTATTACCCTTTTAAATAGTATAAAAAATTAAAAGGAAAGATCCTCCAATTTTATACCATTCACCAAAAAACAAGTCGTTTCTGCTTATTTTTATCTTTCTTTATGTAATTTGCCTATCAGACATCCTTCGTTTGTTGTTCTTTCCTGATCGTAAACAAATGAAAACCAAAAAAAAAAAATAAAAGGAAAAAGAAACGATTTGAAAACCAATTGGCCGTTTCTTCATAAATATGCATCTTCGTCGTCTGAATCGATCTCGATCTTAAAGCCAGCCAGTAACCACAAAACCGTAACAAACGGCTCCGTTTGTCTCGACGAATGGCCGCAGCAAGTAAGAGGAGCGTAGCGTTTCGTTTCACGATACCACACGGTGCGGTAAATTTAATCGGTTCATAAAAGCTTACAGCAGTTCCGCAACAGAACAGGACGGAAGTGGGGTTGCAAATTTTGTGAGACGCGGCAAAATTTGGTGGTGTGCATTACTTCCGTGACTGGTAGGAAGATGGTGAAGGGGCGCAGAACGCAATGCTTATGGTTCTCTTTCAGAGTAAACAGAAACCTGATGATTGCATACCAAAATAAGTTTGA
>KB701704.1:0-23873 GCA_000349165.1 Anopheles christyi | reverse complement strand
GAGGGAAAAAGATTTACGACAGCCACCCATTTAGGGAACAATGAGCTCAATTCAATTTTTCAATTTGTGAAATGATTATGATGGAACATAGCAATTGTATTATTTTTTTTTCGATACAGAATTCACTACTACATGCGCAGCTACAAATGCACACATCACACACACACACACACACACACACACAGCGCTTTATTCATTTATTTGCCAATGTTACAACATGACAGTCGCTGTCAACACGAATTGATCCTGCGAATTGCCTAGAATGTGTTCCAGCCTTAATTGTTTACGAAATTTGCTTCATGTTTTTCAGTCTGAACTACCGAAATTGCCCATTCTCGCTTGAATGTATGTTACACTAAATTTAGCTTGTTTTACCTAAATAAAGTGCGCAAATATTTCCCGACCGATCTTCGAACCATACAATCCAAAATGGCTTCCTCGCTCAACACTTGAGCATCGAAGCTCTGCCAGGGAAAATTTAGATTTATATTTCGCCACCGGAATCAAAACTTCGAAAAACAACAAAACTAAAAACAAACAACCCACTTCGATTTGCATGGAATTGAGCTGAAGTGGCTCCCGCGCCGAAAATGAAATGTCACTCAAAAATCATCAAATGTCCCTTCAAATTTACCTTTTCCCCCTTCTCATTCTATCGACCACACATACAAATATACACCACAGCACCAGCTCCCAGAAGGAAAGCTTTTACGCGTCAAGCTCACTGAAATGACGGATCGCGCTCGGGCGCAAAAAGAGACGTACACCATCCATCAAAAACGTTTGTTTACACTTCATTTCAGCATGCAGATAGATCTTGCCCGCGTTACCAAATCCCCAAGAATAGTGAAGTACGACAATTAGCAAAAGACTTTACGAGAAAACCACTTTTCACTGTTACTACCCAAAAGCAAGCGCACTTCTCTCTCTCGGCATCATTCTCGGTTGTGCAGAAGGAACTTTTTTGTCTGAACTAAACGTGTCACGAGGGAAAACGGGGCAGCATAACACTTTCACTTATTGCCAAAACGATTCACTTACCTTTTCGATTAGAGAATTCACTGAATTCAAACTAGATCAGTAAATTTGTTGATGTGAATTTCCGGTCTATAATTTTTCAACACTAAAGACGCCAATCGGGCGGATTATTTCTTCTGGCTGCGGTCAGATCTGTCAGAATAGCGTCAGTTTGACAGTTGTCCCTGCTTGTTTGCACAATGGTCGCTTGTAGTAGGACAGTTGAATTAAAAACAAGGATTGATGAACTTATTTCACTTCCCGTCTATTTTACGATTTCGTTGAAATAAACACAAAATTATTTTATATTATCACGAGGCAGATAACATAAAAAAAAACCTAACAAAATTTATAAATTTACTTTGGCCATTCAGTTATACACATTCATTATCCCCAACAAGTTTTCTACTCAACCCTGCGCTATCACAATAATTTGCTCAATTCTCATGGATGACAGTTTTCTTTCATTTTTATACCCCATTTCTGCATGTTTATGTTTATTGAATTATGATTCAACGTGCCCCTACCCCTAGTTGATTAGCTGCAGAAAGCCTGTCAACAAACACAGATCGGTCCTAGCCTTTCCGTGACGATGGCGACCGAATTTCTAGCCGAAAACAATGTGTGCGGTCAAACGATTCTACAGATCGTCGCGGAAGGCAACACCATTATTTGCGAACTGCTGCGGCTGAAGGATTACGTGCCGGAATTATTCTAGTGAGATGCGTTTTCGCAGAGCGACAGGCCTAGTTTCAATTAATATCCCTCGCTTCCCCATCTTTTTTGCAGCCTGACGACGAAGGAAGAGCAGCAAAAGTATGGTGAGATTATTAAGGACTTTGGTTACTTTCAAATTGCCGACGCACAGGAGGCAAAGATCGAATCGGATGAAAAACTCCGACTGATCGATGAGGAGCTGCGGGAAAACTATATCGTTACGCTGAACCGGTTCTACATCGTGTTCGAAAGCATCCACAAGTACGTGAAGGATCTGAACACGTTCATCGAAGAGCTGAATGCGGGCTTGTTCATCCAGCAGTCGATGGAGAAGGTGTTTCAGGATGCGGAAGGAAAGCAGCTAATGGTAAAGGGATGGGATTTTCAAATTACTACAGAAGATTTTTTCTATTATATACCCACTCTAATTTCAGTGTGAAGCATTGTATCTGTACGGCATGATGCTACTGGTGACCGATCTGCACATCCCGGGTATAGTGCGGGAACGCATCCTGGTGTCGTACAATCGGTACAGCGCATTGAAAACGCACAGTGACAGCAGCATCGACGAGGTTTGCAAATTGCTTCGTTCAACCGGTTTCAATGATGGACCGGCGGGAAGCAGCGGGGGAGGCGCGAGTCGCAAAGTGACCAACTATCCGGAAGACTTTTTTGCCCGTGTCCCAATTAGCCCACTGTACATTGAGATGGTAATTGGGCGATTGCGATCGGACGATGTGTACAATCAAATTGCAGTTTATCCATTGCCGGAGCAACACTCAACAGCTCTCGCGAACCAAGCCGGCATGCTGTACGTGTGTCTGTACTTTTCAACCAAAACGCTCCACACGCAACCGGCCCGGATGCGCGAAATCGTGGACAAGTTCTTCTCGAACAATTGGATCGTTTCGTTGTACATGGGCATTACGGTTAATTTGATCAGTAAGCTAGCACTGTCGACCTACCTTTCTTAACGCTCTAATTCAAATGTCCCTTTTTCTTTCCCCATTTCACCCAGATGCCTGGGAATCGTTTAAAGCAGCCAAAACTGCTCTCACCAACACGCTCGACAATGCGAATCTCAAGGAAATATGCCACCGACAGAAGCAATCGATGGAAACGCTGCTAAACCGTACCCGGAACATATTGCGCGAAGGTAACCTGACCGAGCAGAATCTTCTCGACCACATGCCGAAGGTGATGGCACTGGTGCGGGACTGTAACATTACCGTGCGCTGGGTAATGCTGCACACCAGCAGCGTCAGCACGCTGGACAACGTCTCACAGGCGGTCGCCGCCTCCAAACGGTGCCGCCAGGTTCGGGAGCTAATTGAGCAGGAGCTTGACTTTCGTGGGGTGGTGTTTTTCGAGCTGCTCCTCAATACCAGCCAACTCGAGCTGAAGGTACGCGAAATGTTGAAACGCCTGCTCGAGGAACGGGACGACCGGTGGACTGACTATCGCCGGGAAGCGACTGATCGTATGCAGGACCTAGCAGATGCCTTTTCCGGTGCTCGTCCGTTTGTTAAAATGCGCCCGAACGAAAGTTTGAGCCGCTGTTTCGCCAATATTCGGAAGGAGATCGATGGGCTCAGTCGGGAGGAACAGCAGCTTAGCCAAACTGGGCGTACGATCATACAGCTGCTTCAGGCACTAGAGGAAGTGCAAGATTTCCACGGGCTCAGTCGGAACATGCAGGTGAAGCAGCACATCGTCGAGACGCGCCAATATCTGCACGAAATGTTTCACACGATCAGCATCAAGGAGAACGATCTGATTAATTTGCAGTTGATCGGCGACTTTAGCTACGCATGGCGGCTGATCGACGGGTATACTGGGATGATGCAGGAAAACATACGTCACCAGCCGAGGTTGGTAATAAAGCTTCGGTCGACCTTTCTGAAGCTTGCATCCGCGCTGGAGATTCCGCTACTGCGGCTCAACCAAGCCGAATCGGAACATTTGATCGATGTATCTCGGTACTATAGCAACGAGCTAGCAAACTTTGTCCGCAAAGTGGTACAAATCATCCCCGAGACAATGTTTACCTTGCTCGCCCAGATTGTCGATCTGCAGACAAACGTGCTGAAGGAACTTCCGGCCCGGTTGGAGAAGGAGCGCATGAAGGAATACGCACAGTTCGAGGAACGGTTTCAGATAGCGAAGCTTACCTACACACTGTCGACCTTTACTGAGGGAATATTGGCGATGCAGACAACGCTTGTGGGGGTGGTCGAGCTGGACTCGCGGAAGTTGCTTGAGGATGGCATTAGGAGGAAATTGGTGCAGAATGTAGCGGAAGCGTTCCATCAGCAGCTGGTGTTTAGCCAGAAGGTGAAGGAATCGGAACTGTATCCTCGATTGGAGACGTTGCACCGGATCATACACGGGTACCGACGGTCGTTTGAGTACGTGCAGGACTATCTCAACATACACTGTATGCGCATCTGGAACGAGGAGATGGCGCGCATCATACGATTCAACGTGGAGAAGGAATGTCAACCGTTTTTGAAGAGCAAATCACACACCGAATGGGACCAGTCGTCCGGTGGCAGTTTAGATGGTGATACAGTTGACGGTGGTTTGGTGCCGATTCCAATCTATCAACCAGTAGATATGACATCGATCAACTTCATGGGACGCTTGGGGCGAGAGATTCTACGCATCACCGATCCAAAGTGAGTGCCGTTTAAAAGGTTCGATCATGTGATCAAAACTCTAAATGCAACTTTTTTTCTCCCGATCTCCCAATGCAGGACCACAATTTATATCGACATCTGCTCCAGCTGGTACGACTACAAAACGCATAAGCTGCTGCTGACGAACAAATTTGCGAGTAAAATTAACGAAACATTCGGTCCGGCTGGGCTTATCGGGCTCGATCGGTTGTACGGTGCACTGCTCAAATCCGAGCTAGAAACGTTGCTCGCAACGGTCCAGCGTAAGGTTCAGCACGAAGGCAACTGGAGTGACGTGTTGGCAGGCATTAAAACGGACCTCGAGCGGGCCGACATTGTGGAAAATTCGGCAAAAAGCTATGCGGGATTCATCTCGAGCGTGTCTCGCTTTTTCAGCACTAGTTCCGTTGGCGATTGGCTGCTGAAAGTGGGACAAAAGCAAACGCTTCGGGGGCAGATAGCGCTCGAGCTGAATTGCAGCTGCAAAATAAGGGCCACCAAGCTGGAAGCTTCCCTGAGAACGTTGAACGAGTAAGCAGGAAATTCTGTTTTATATCACTAAAAAATGGTTTAACTATTTTTTTTTCAATCTTCAGAGCCATTCTGCTTGACTTCCAGCGCCACCAGCTCGATGAAAGTGCACCAATTCCACGGGCCGATTTAGTGGCTGAGCTGAACACATATCTACTGTACGCCGGACTGTACGATCCTTATCGGAAGGTGTACATAAAACAGGATGTGCCTCCACGCTTCCTACCCCTCCTACTCTTTCTGTTTCTCGTCTCAACCCTTCCCAAGCTGCAGTACATGGAGAATGTTGACAGCTTGGTGGCGAAGAAAAAAAACGAATCGATCGATGGTCATCCGCTTACGATCGGATTGCTAACCGTGCTGAGGCAGTTCGATGCCATGGAGACGGATATATTCTTGCAGTATCTGTGCCAGTATGTCCTCTCTTTTGTGCAGGGCAATTTGGAGTAAGTTGCGGAAAATATTTTACGATTTTATGATAAGCCATTAAAACCAGTAAATTTTCCCTTTTCAAACAGAGCTAAAACTGCCGTCGGAACGGAAGCACTATTCGCATTGCGATTTTTGGAAATATTTACCGGTGTTGCCGACATTCCGAGAAGCTATCTGGAGCATTATCTGTCCGAAGTCATTCTTGATCAGTACGTGTTTCTGGCGGAAGTTAAATGACCACTGTCTTTCTTCAAGTTATTCCATTAACACCTGTTTTCGGTTACGCTTTAAGCATTTGGCAGAGAAATATATTTTTCCCCCGTATTGTTATCTAGTTTGATGTAAATCCGATCTACCAAATGCTTTCGATTGTATAATCACATCCTTGTTATTTGATTCCACTTCCACCACTCTCATTTTAAGCTCCTGCGCCAATATGTACCAGGTATTGTAATTTTAAGTATCTAAAGTAGTAAACTCATATCGTTCGCGTTCGAACGCATTCCGTTAATTCGGACACTCGGTTTTGCGCAGATACTTCTTGCCGGAGGGCAAAGTGACACTGCTTATGCCGGCAGGAAACAGCAAGGCGAGCTGATCTTCTGGCACTGTCGGCTGTACCATACAAGTGCCACCCGGCAGCCAATCGGCCGGCGTTGCCACCTTGCGTTTGTCCGTCAGCTGCATCGAATCGATCGTACGCAGAATCTCCGAAAAGTTGCGCCCCGTTGTCGCTGGGTATAGGATCGAGAGACGTAACTTTTTGCTTCCGTCGATCACAAACACGGCCCGGCAGGTTAGAGGTAGACCGGCCGATCCTATCTCATCTTTGTCCAGCATGTTCAGCTTTACCGCCAGCTCGCGCTTTGCATCGTCAATTATAGGAAAGGGAAACTTTTCGCCGGTTGCTAACTGACCGTAAGCTTTAATGTCCTCGATCCAGCCGCGATGCGATTCGACCGAGTCACATGATAGGGCGATGGGTTTCACGTTTCGTTTGGTGAACTCGGGCACCAGCTTTGCGACGGCTGCCAGCTCCGTCGTACAGACCGGTGTGTAGTCCGCGGGGTGGGAAAACAAAATCGCCCAGCTGTCGCCAATCCACTGATGAAAATCGATCGGGCCGATCGTGGTGTCGGCAGTAAAGTTAGGGAAAGGGTCACCAAGATTTAGCGACATGTTGGTTGCCGGCGTTTTTTCGTTTTTTGTGCGGTATTGTGGAATTACAAATGGGGCCTCGAATAAGGAACAGCTTTTCCGAATGTCAACTGAGCACGTCAAAAAAAAATGACAACAAGATACATTTCGGAGACTATGGGAAAGGTTTTGGTAATTTTCTGAAACATTGAAACCATTCCCTTTTCTTTACAACCGAAGTAAATATGAAATAATATTGTTGAAAATAAAAAAAACGATTCATTTTTAAATGCCGTAGCTCATAAGTGTCCATTAGCTCAGTTTTGGTCAGGGCTGGTAAAGAGATTCGATTTGAAATGTCCGTTACCCGGTTTAAAATTGGTTTTACAGCCTCAAAGTATAAAGATTTTTTTTTCCTATTAAGCTCACAAATTATAATGGGGTTGGTTCTACAAACATCTCTTTGAGGATAATTGCTGGACAACCTAACGAAGGAAGGACAGTTCGTCCTTGAGGCTGGTGGTTAGAGATGTACAACTCAGACTAGCCATCTTGCTAAGGCAGAACACAAACGCACATGTTTTGTTGGGATGAAAGATTAATTCAGTTTAAAATATATTTCCTCTGGGTTTTATGGTCTAAACTAAGCTCAAACATTATTATACATTTTTTGTTTTTGTTTTAATTTTAATAAACATTGCTCTGCATTTTTTCGCTCATCTGTTGCTGCTAGCTGTTTCATCAAATGCTCTTTTCTTCTCATTACGTCTAAAATGATTTTCTTGCACTGCATCTAATGTTGCTGATGTGACAAGAAGCTATAACTAACGAATGTACGGTGCTATAAGCAAATATAAAATATAATTTAAAATTCTTCTCCTACTCTACTCCTATTCGTTCTTTTGGAAATCGGTCGATTGACACAACCATTTGCCATAGAAATCACTACTAGTTTGCACTTTTCTTTCTAACGCAATATATATTATTCGCCTTTTACTCCGCTTCCAGGCTAAATGAAAAATAATGTAAAGAAAATAAAAACATCGTCACATCAATTAAATGGATTCCTGGAAAATCCAATAGGGAAGCTTCAATTTGCATTTAAAAAAAAAACAGCTCATAGGCACGGTGTGCTGAATGTTTGAAACTTAATACAATAATTAGTACAATTATTAAAATAAATTCTGTTTCAATAACAATCAATTAAATGGGAGGACATTGGTGAGATATAGCTAATCGAAGCAAGTAATTGGAAACAATATGTTATTATCGTCGATATTGCAACAAACTTAATGTACAGCTACAATCGTTGTACGTAGAATGTAGACAAACATTTGCTTTCAACTTTTTTGAATCTACAACCTTAACTTGGGTGCAATTCAAAGCTCACCTCCCTTGTTGACGAACAGTTTAAACTTTTGCTGGCACTCTGGCGTGGCCCACTGCTGGGTATGCTTTTTCTGCTCCATCATCAGTACCGACTCCATCTTGGTCACTAGCTCGCGCCGAAGATGCTGCTTAATAGATAGCATAGCCTGATTGCAAACACAGAGTGAATAAAATGAGAGAAAAATAAATGAATATAAAATACTCAAATAAATGAATAAATAGAAATTTAATATACTTAAACAAATTATATAACATTAATAACTTCCTACTCAATTTGTGTGTAAAATTATAATCCCAATATGCATCGGTCCGGGTATGTTGATAATAAGTGACCGATCATAAATATAGAAGGAGCATAATTTATGCTAAAAATAACGCATTTGGAAACGCTGAACAGAGAGAGGGAGACATAGAGACAGAGAAAAAGCAGTCCCGTAACTAAATTGGATTAACACCATTAGCAAATTATTTGAATAACCTTCAAGTTGGCTCCAGTAATGGTCTCCAGTTTCGGTTCAATCACCCTAATTCAAGGATAATATCGAAACCCCCTACCATCACTCATTCGTCATGATCGAGCACAAATTGACGAAAAGTTTTTAAAAAATACCACAAACACTTTTCCTGAGATATCAACAGTTGTATTGGTTCACCGCGGATCAAAGACCGTATCCATCCACGCAAGAAATATGATCCGCGCACATTTTCTCAACCACCCGGAGGAAGGGAGAGATAGGCCCTGATGGAGACGATGATGATGATGAAGATGATGATGGACCACAAACGTTTGTTTATTTATGTCTCCCGACTGTCTAAACGGCTCGTGCGTTTATACGGGGGGATGTATCCATACATTTTCCGGCATCCATCCGAGCACGGACCGCTCTTTTCGTCACCGGATTTTCCCACAATCCGCTCTCCTGACCTCGCCGCCTTCCCGAATGGTTGAAGTATCTTTTTAAGCTGTTGCTGGCGGTGGAAATGGATCATTGACAACACTACACCGCCTACAGCCCTCAACCGCCGGCCGCAAGCACGACGATTCGTAAACCATTTCTGTTCTTGCTCATTTTCAACAGCTTTCTCTTGGCTTGCTTTGGTTGTGGAAGATTTATTTCCCTCCATCAGCATCGCTCTTGTATTATGTGGTGTACGTTGTGTTTGTACTACAACAAGCCAACTGGCCATTTTTCATCCTATCAGACCCATTCGATATAGGTTTGCTCTGTCTCTTTCTGCATCCTTGCAGGTGGTTTCTGATCAAGTGGTATTTTCCTTCCACGTATTCCACGTCGTATAGCGACTGGACTGGACCGGTGGCCCGTACGTGGGAAAGAGTGAGAATTAGACCGGGAGGTTTGCAAATTGGCGGCAACCACACCACCCATCATCGGTTTTGTTTATTTTTATGACGATTTTCCCTGACCGTAGAGGTGTGCGCCTAGCGATGCACGGTTGGCAGAGTTGGTTTGCCTGGCGTACGATTTGGCAGACTGAATCAGTTTCTTGGCCGATCGTCAGTCGGCTAATAGGGTTGGGACGCGTCTCCACGGCTCGCTGAGCGCAAACATATAGAGTGTACAGAAGCTTGTGTGTGTGTGTGTGTAAGGGATTGTGCCCACTGCGAAAATGATTGCACGTGGTTGCACTTCAAGCGATTTGATTGCGTGCTTCGTCATCGCCTCACTCGTTACCGCACTGCTGGCAACGCAGGAAGCTCGCTCCTACCGCTACAATTATGAAGATTATGTAAGGATAATGTTTTTTTTATAAACAACGTGATTTGATCGTTTTAGATTTTAAAGACCATTTTCTTTCCGAGACATAGGACACGATGATGGGTACGTGCAGGGAGAATGAGGTGTGCAACATTGTGCACCATCGGCACTGGATGCCGAGCACGGTGGACAAAGTGTGCCGGTGCCCTCTCAACACACCCAGCTGCCCAGTGGTGCATACGCGCCATGGCAACGTGATGAATGTGAACAGCCGTACGCAGATGAAGTTCTGCGCACCTCTGCGCAATCTGCGACCGTGTCGTGACGGTGAAATTGCACTGCGCCGCAAAACGCTCTACCAATCGTACGGTGTCAAGAATGTATCGATCGTGGTCGACTGTCTGTGCGATCATCGGCAGAGCTACTGGACGTTTCACAACCGCTCCGGGGAGGATTTTAACGATGCTCACCATCTGTTTACGGTGGTGCAGAATTACAAGTGCGTAGGTAGGTAATTGAAAACAGTCACGAAAAAAACGTGTCGTATGGTTCTCGAAACAAAAAAAAAAACTGTTTCCTGTTTCGCTTGCAGCAATGAAACGTTGTGCACCGCATGATTTTTGTGGCTATGGGCGGCGTGACTTTGGTTTTATCTATCATCGCTGCACCTGTCCCATGTCGCACCAGTGCAAATTCGATCTGAACGAGTACAAGGAAGATGTCAGCGAGCTGTTCTACCAAGGTCCAGCATACTTGGCCCGCTGCGTCCCCATCTACGACTACGACTGGTGGTGATCGTACGACTACACACCTAAACATAAACACTAACCTGGACGGATTGGGAAGCAACAGTATTGACCACCGTACGTGCCTGCTCTTCAAATCGCTCCGGTGGAACCGTTTCTGTAACAAGTCCATAATCCAACGCAGCTGCTGCCACTAAACGTTTGCCTTGCAGCAACAGATCCGCTATCTATACAGGAATAAGTGAACAGTTGTTACAGAAAGAAATAAATCATATTCAACGTAATATCAGTAACGTAATATAGTAGTTGGGATGATGGAATACCGTTTTTGCTTTAAGGGGTCGACTATTGCTGAATGCTCCCAGACCTTCGGGCAAATATCCGAAATGACCGTAGGGCGCGGTAAAGCTGCAATCGTTTTGGGCAATTACCATGTCGAACAGGGGCAGTATCGTCACACCCATTCCGAAAACATCACCGTGTACTGCCGCTACGATGGGTTTCGGGAAGCTGATGAGCATCTTAAGAAATTTCCTGTAATACAAATAATAGACACAATCGTTGCCGTGAGATGTTCGATATAGCAGAAGCGAAACAAAACTTACATCACGCATACACTCATTTCCTCGGCAGTTGCTTTCCTTTTTTCTACTGGTTGTACGAGGTGTGCGAGATCCAAACCGCGGCTAAAGTGTGCACCGGCGGATCGTATCAGTACCGCTCGCACGGATACATCCTTCTGTAGCGCGAGGAACGTACAGCAAAGCTCATTCATCAGCTGAAACAACAAGAAAACAATATTATTTTGATATTAATCTTATCGATTCATAATTATAATCTACCTCAAGCGAAAAAACATTATCCAGAGGTGCCTTGGATCCGTTACTACTGGTAACGCCTTTCGATTTCAGCACAATCTCCGCATAGTTTCCTTGCTTCACGCACGCTATCTGCTTCAACTGATCCAGCTGCTTTTGTACCGCATCCTGGAAGCCAACCGGCGATACTTCTCCGGCACTTACCCCAGAATCAACTACATCGACGGCCTTTGATGGTACCTTACGTTTAATTGGCTGTTTGTTTGGCTGTTCCGGCACATCCTGTCCAGGTGTGCTTGTTGCCAACGGTGCACCTTTCATGCCTTTCAGTACCTTGCTTAGCTTGCCCCTCATGTTAGCCACTAGCGCAGGATTGAACTTGATGTCCTCCGAACCTACCGGCCCACCGCCAGATGGTGGTTTCGTGACCAACTGCGGTGGTCCACTCTTGTTCGCTGGCTTCAGGAACCCATCCTGCTGCTGCCCGGGGGATGATGATATATTGTTGGTTCCGTTCTGGGAGGAGGTAGAATTATCCGACCCAAATCCGGAACCGGTTTCGTTCGGCTGGTCAAAACTTAAACGGCGTGGACTGGCCCCCCCACTGGAGTAGGAACTGTTTGAGCGTCGTCTAATGATCATCGCATCATCGCTACGCTGCGCATTGTAAACGTACTCCCAGTCTTTAGCGGCCGATGCAGTCATCTTCCGTTTACGGGCTCCCGTTATTGGCGGGATGTTGGCTTTGCCGTTGGCAGGCTTTTTGGACGGTTGGTTTCCGGCCGAACCACCCGACGACGAGGTAGGCGATGAAACGGGTGCTTTGGAGGTGTTTTGGATAACGCTGGCGGTGGTAGTGCCGGTGCTGTTTGTTACCGCCCCGGCTTGATTCAGAGGTGTCGTTCCACGCTTTGCCCTTACACGTAGTCCCTGCGAGGTTGGCGATTCGTTTGGTGATTTACCCTGATTGATAACAGCGTCGGTAATGATCTTTGTCTTTGCAAGCAACTTTTCGTCCTCGTCGCTCGTGTCCACCTCTGTCTCTTTTAGGAGATCTTTCCTGTTCGTTTCACACTCCACGTCGTACAGCATGTTGATGGCGCCTTCGTCTCCCAGCAAGCGTTCGATTTCATTTTTCTTCCGTTTCTTTGCTTTCGAATCATTCGCCAGCTCTTCGGGTTTCGCGGAAGGTGAGGCCTTTCGCTCAATCACCTGTCCCAGATCCGGTGTTTTCGCTCTTGGTCGAACCGGTGCCACCGTGCTAAAGCGTGGCGTATCGTCAATCATTCTAACAGCTACCGAATCAGCTCGCTTGCGACGTAACGGTAACAACTCTTGCGGATTGTTCTGTTCTGCATTAATGTGAGCGGACTGGGCACGGTTCGATTTGACTAAGCTTGCAAAGGGAATGCTGGCGTCCGATGGATCCCATATTATTTTTCGCTTTATTACACGCTTCGGTTCCGCAATTGGTGGAGGCGCAATAAATTGAGGTTGCTGTTGCCCCTGCTGCTTTTCCTGAGTCTCCTTTGGTTCATCATTCTTGGGTACCAGCGTTACTTTCTTCTCCGTTTTCAGTGGAGCATCTACCACATCCTGCTGCTGGACCGGCGGATCATCATCCCAGTCAGAAACGAGCGAATCAACTAGTTGCGAATTTTTCTGTGGACTTACGGAAACAGCCTTTGGCTGCTGCGGCGGTACAGTGGACATTTTCATGTCCTTCATTAGCTTTTCTTTTAGATTTTTGCTTATCCTCGCTTTTATCGTTTCTGGCGTTTCTGGTAGAGCTGCTTCCTTCTTTATCGATAAGCATGCTTCCATAGGAATTTTCACCAGCGGTCTAATTGTCGTTTGCCCTTTGATGGTCACGCCGATCGGTTCTTTCTCCACCACTGGCGAAGGCATTACGTAACTCTCATTGGGCATGTTTACCGTTGGCACGTCTGATGGTTTTCGCTTCGGTACCGTCTTAGTGCGCGGTTTCCTCACCTTTGGCAGCAATGGTAAGCTTTCCATCTGTCGGCGAGCAATTTCTTTTTCGCGTTCCCTTTTCTCCTGCTCCAACTGTTCCGGGTCGATGATTGAAAAAGAAACAATCTCCAACTCTTCGCCCGTACCCTTTGCCTTGTCCGGCCCAACTCGTACTTCAATTTCGGATGCATGTTCTCGGATCTCAACCAGATTGCCTTCAAGTATAGCGATGAGGTCATGATCGTCCAGCTTACTTTCCTTCGAATCGGGGGCCGCGATCGGCGTTTGTGGTATGTCATTGCTCAGTATCATGTCCTGCGGTATCTCAATTGCACCGCTCATGTCCAACGGTGCGGGACTGACCGCTTTGGAGGGATGTACCGGCTTTAGCTCGATATGCTTGCTAAGCTTGCTGCGCATCTTCTGTAACAAACTGTCCGGCGTAGGTTGCTCCGTATCCGTTGAGCTCTTTTTGCTTTTAGTCAGAGCACTGAGATCGAGCTTGCGAGGTCCCTGAAAGAAAACAGTAATGGTGATGCATACAAAACCATACAAGAACTGTTGAGCCGCTTAGTGTAATTTACATTTGCAGGTTTCTGAGGAAGAGGGGCGAGATTGCTTTTCTTAGCCATTGAATCCGACGGCTTTTTTGCCGGTTCCAGCGTGGTCAGCGTTTTTGTCTCGTCATCGCTCAGGATGGTGGTATCTTCGGCTGGTGTTGGTGATTTGAGAGACGGACCCGCCGGAAAACCATCCTCGGCCAGGTTTGGAAACGTGGCTCCATCCGCCAAAGCCGGCTTACTGGAATCATCCTTAGGATCTACTTTTATTGCGCACGCCGCGGTTTCACTCATAGTGACTTATGATGGTGCAGGATTTTTCGCAGCTGAAGCATCCGAAGTAACCACTTGAGCTTGTCGCTGTTGGACGCTTGGTAAACAACAGCCCTTTCAGGAGATTGCGGTGACGTTCGGCAGCACACAACCTGTCTTACTGCAATATAAACAAATTCCGATTGGAAATCGATTCCCACTTTTGGCGGCACCACGGACAATGTGTTTGCTTTGCTGACCTAAATGTTTTTCTGAAATGCTGCAAGCGTACTAAACCCCGTTGCTTCACTCAATTTGTGATGCATTTCGGTTTGACAGTTCATGCCTTATCAACAGCGCTGACGTTCGCGGCAAGGTTTGCTTGATTTTGGAACGCCAACGCACATTTGCTTCAAAATGATGGTGGATTTAAATATGCATTTCGAGCCGTTAGACTTAATATTGAGCATGTGGAAGCATTCCTCTGATAATTAGTGAAACATACAAAAAGAAAATTATGTTATAGTTGTACACACGATCATGTTATATGACTCTTATGAAAAATTTAATAATTTGATCGCTCCTTCATCAAAAGTTGCTCAAAATTTCCATTCTAACGATTTCAACGTAGATCATGAGAAGTCGTTTCGGATCCTTAAAACATATGAAACAATTGTATCGTTTTCCATTGTATTTTTTTTATCTAAAATAAGTCTTTTTTGAAAATATTGCTACTTACACTGTGTTGCTCTTCCTTCATCAATATACACACTATAAAGTTGTTCACTTTGAACTATAAACTTATCTAATATCACATATTCTCATGTGGATATTAGACCTCTGTGGTTTTGCTGCCCTTTTTTTCTCTATCTCTTCCTCAAATCCCATCACGTTTTCTATATTCATTTTAAGTTACACGTTGTGTTTTTGTGTTTAAGTGTTTGCAAGTAAGCACTACTACCTTTACCTACAGTTAACAATTCCCATATAATATTGAGGCAACGCTATGCGTTAGATCTGATTCATTCTGTATTTGCATTGCGATAGTTTGTTTTGTTTTCTATTTCCCATTTTCTACTTGATGTTAACAATGGTTCAATTCAGGCTCTTTTCGCGTCTTGGACATTTCGATTCACGTTGCACGATAAAAACAATCAAAGGTTCTTCTCTTTATGGCTTTCGGGGGAAGGGCGGTGCCTATGTTAGCGAGACATTTTGGTACGGATGTAACAACAACAAAAAACAGCTGCCCGGGAGAACAACATTCCCATTTTCTGGAAGCCCCTAGTTGTTAATCATTTCATTTAAGTTAAATAATTTAAACACTAACGCAAAAACATATGTGGCAATGGTAGCCGAGAGGGGCAAACAAAAACTATATGCATAATAAACATAAAAGCAATCGAATGATAGATGAAGAAGCGCGAGGTGATTTTTAACACTAATTTTCCCACCATATATGTATGTTCAAACCACAGTGGGTCGAAAAACCGATTAAGCTAAGGCGAGTGCACCATTCACAGCGTATCAGGTTGAAATTAATGTACAAGCTGAGCGAGAGTAGTCACTTGACTCTCCACGCGCACACGAGGTCTCAAACACAGGAGTATCTTATCTCGATATTTAAGCACCAGGTTCCGCTCGATTTTTCCTGCCGTGTCTTACGCATTGCAATTACATACTACAGTTAGTGAGCGGTAGAAGAATATGGCAAATTATTCTCCTAAGATGTGTTTTCTGTTTTGGTTAAACACTTATACAGGAACTTGGGGTTTTTTTGCCGACTTATCACTAGCGGATTCTGATTGCGTTCAACTGCTGTTGCGCCCCTTCCTCTGCACTGTACTGAAACTGTATGTTGCAATCGAACATAACAAATATGCCTTGCTATGGTGTGTCTATTCCTCTAATGGGGTTTCGATGAAGTAATTTAATGGAATTTTGTACTATTGTGCAGTATGATAAAAAGATATTTCTACCAAAAAGCATTTGGGTTTGGGGTCGCTTACTAGCATTCACGGCAAATAAAGGGGTACGGTTTGTGCAGAAGATGCAATGCATTCCTTCGCTAGCTGCCTGTGAATGTAGATTAACTGTATCCTCTCAGCTTCCACACACATACTTGGCTGTGACAATGGCTGTGTATTTTCATGACGGAACACCTAGAGTGCATCCAGCTCGGCAGGTAATCTAAAACGCTTTCAGTACCGTATGTAGCGTGCAAACGACAGCTTTTCATCCCTGCACATCCAGCAATGGGGACACACAAGCACAGTGTAGGTTAACTTTTCACACCTATCGTACACTACCGTTCAATCCGACTTTCTTCTAGCGGCTACTTCGCTCGCGTCGGTCGACCACCAGCGGGATGAAGTTTGCAGCCACACGAAGGCATTCATTAGTCTACCACCACCGGCAGCAATTAGCCTTCATTTGCGCTCGTGCACCGTTGCTCCTTCGCCACAGTTTGGCAGCTTCCGATAGGATCCGCCAACGTCCTCGATGTCTTCCAGCAGGAACTGTTTGTCCTCTTTTTGTGATTTTTTCAACAGCTTTGTGTCGAAGCAGGGCTGCAGGAACGAAACAATGCCAGAGAAGTATTTAGTCAATGGTGGACAAGAAAGAAGTTTAGAGATTATTGTTTCTCTTACCGTTTCACATACGTTCATGTTGCAGCAGTTTTCTATCGTAATTTCGCACTGTGTCGTTGGTGGCCGAGAGGTCATTGGCGTGACCACCATCTTTTTGGTGATGCGTGGCCTCGGCGGTTTCATCATCCGGTTCACAATGATCACAATCGCGAGCAGCAACGCAAACGAAACGGTAAAGCAAAGCGACGTGTAGACCACGGTTCGGTTGAACGATTCCTTGCAATATGTTACCTTCGGTTCCATCAGTGGTAAGGTTTTCGAGATGCTGCAAAAGCATAAAACAATTTGTTTTAAAAATTCGCTTAATAAGAACAACAAGTATGTTTACGAATTGATCGATAAAAAATAATCAGTTCCCATTCGTGTTTCGCATACAAATCATTTTTAATTATTCTATCTCTAGCAACAAATGTGGCCCCTTCAAGACCACACAAACCCTGTCTGTTGGTCGATCATTAATCAAATGATTTAACGACCCTTCCAGGATGCAAAATACGTTCACAATTCAGTTACTCATTCTCAATCTGTCGATTTGTTATTGTTTAAAGTGCCGCAACAATGTCTCCGCGACAGCTTCTCACTAATCTCCCACCATGGGGGTTAACATAAACAATTGTACATGTCTCGAAGGCACCTCTCAAAAACCAGTTTCGAGCAGCATCGAAGTGCGTATTTAGTTATTCACCTTTGAAAAGTATTTTTTGCGCATTTCCAAGGGGCAATCGTCAAAAACAACTGGCACCTGCCTTACATTTTAGTGAATGTTTCGTTTTGCCCTTGGGGTATTAAGGCGCAATACGAAATTAACGTTTGAGAAAAAGGTTCCAAAAGGAGGAGATCAACCTAAGCTTGATTTGGCTGGGTCATGGTTAGGAGAATGGTTCTAGAAAATCTTGTATTGGGTCACGTGCATAACAAAAACCACCATCTTACCCCAAACAATACTGCTGCCATTGTGGATCCTCGTTGTACGTGCTGCATAGCCGAACCGCAATTTCGCACCGCTGGCCGGCAAACTCTTCCCCGCATTCGCACTCCGGGACGGTCGTTTCGTTGCCGAGAGTACAGTGGCCCCCGTTCAGACAATAATTATTACAGCTGTATTCCTCACACCGCTCACCCCGATAGCCTGCCCTGCACCGGCACTTGGGTCGCTTTCCATCCTCCACGTAGCACTCGCCATTGTAGCAGTAATCCGTTCCACAGATTGGATTTTCGCATCGTGCCCCACTGTACCCGGTGCGATCGCACAGACACGTCCGATCGTTCTCCTCCGGGACGGTGGCAGAAGCGTTGCTAAACTGACACCGACCCCCATTCAGACAGAACCCATCGCAACGGTTCCGATCGCACCGCTCACCTTCGTAGCGTCGGTCACAGTCACACAGGGGTCGATTATCTCGCCCGATACGGCAGCTGCCCTGGGCGCAGAAATTATTGCACAGGTCTATCTCGCAAAGCTTGCCACCGAAGGCCGGCTGGCAGAGGCACGTATTCGTGTGATGATTTACCGTACCGTTGTTCAGACACACGGTCAGTTGGCCCTGTTGCGATTCTTGCTGCAACACGCTGGCCGATTTAGAGTTTTGCATACGCTCTAGGATGCTGTTGACCACTGACTGGCAGTCCGGGTTATTTCGCTGATGCTCGAGAAGCAGATTCGCACGCAAAATCACTGCCGACGGGTGTTCGCCACGGTAAACGGTACGTGACGGCGCATTCGGTTCTTTGGGCATTTCGTAGATTTCATTGTTTTCCTGATCGGTCCAGTAGATGAAGTCGTTCTTTACCGCAATATCCGCCGGAAGTCGATCGAGACCGGTTTGCAGGGTGCGCTGATCGTTCACTTCGAGATCGGCACTCTCGATCGTGTAACGCCGGCCGTACTTCTTCTCCACCCAGTACAGCCGGTTACGGTAATGGTCCACGGTGATACCTTTCGGTAGGTATACCTGCTCTTCGTGCACATTCAGCACGGTACCGTTCATCGAGGCACGCACAATGTTGGACGTTTTCGGGTAGCAATTGGTCCAGTAGAGATGTCTACGGCATTCATCGATCGCCAGGCCGGCTAGCTCGTGATCGGGTTCCACCGTTGCCACCAGCTGTATTGGCGAGGAGGAAGAAGATGATGACGGTCCACCAGCCAAATCTCCCTGCGCAGCAGTTCCATTCGCTACATTTCCAGCTGGCCGTGTTGCATTCAGCAGTGCATCAATCTCCACAAAGTACACCGACCGGGTACCCTTCTCCGTCCAGTAGAGCCGTCGCTCGAGATGATCGAATGCCATTCCACTGATGTACGCGGTTTGGGAAGATTTCGGCAACAGTTTGGTCACTTTGTGCAGCTCGTCCGTATCGTCGTAGTCGAGAGTGAACAGCCGATACTCAGGATGGTCCAGATCGGCAAAGTAAAGCTTGCCAAGTACCTCATCGTACGCGAACGCCGAGATGCGACTGTACTGATGAGCGGCAGACGATATCTTGCGCCAGTTTGAATCGAAAAACAAAATGCCATTGTCCGTTGTCACTGCCGCCGCTGTTGAAGGGAAAGACAAATCGGAAACGGATGTAAAAGAATTAATATAATATAACGGATACATGAGAAAAAAATATGAGCTAAAAAATAAATAAACGAGAAATAAGAACCCCCCGCACGACGAGGAAGTAGCAAAATTGCAAAACGCTATCTTCTCACGCAAGATCGACAAATTGGCAGACATCAAGCTTAGGATGGGGCCGGCGCTATCGAAGTGTTTAAAACACACCCGAATCGGGTGTAAATGTTTATGATCAAACAGATCGATAAGATAGGCAACAGGAGACAGTGTGTTAAGGTGTGCTGTTACTGGGAAGTAATGGTCGCATCAGTTTTGCTACAATCTAAACATTGTCATAAACCACCGGCCAAAGTGCGTGAAAGCTCACGTACGCCATTTCCACACCATTGTTGTCATTTTATTTTATTTCTACAAATTGTTCATCGTTTCATGCCTTGTCTCGCATGAAAAGCCATGGTTATGCTACATTTTACATTAAAGATCAATGGCAATCGACGTTTGACAAACTTCTTCCAAAATCTCCATTACAAAAAAAATAACATCGCCTCCACGCAGGTGTGCAATAACGACTGCAAGCGACGAAATGGAGAGCTCTCACGACGAGCTATAATAGCGCAAAAGCAACAAATGTGCAAATTATGTCTCGCATTTGCAACACACACATCGTTAAACAGTCGTGAAGCAGTGGCTGCTGATGGTCAAGCAACGTGCGTTTAGAAGGTTGGAAAAGGTGAGAAACCTTGTGTTACAAATTAGATGCCACGGCTGTGCACATTGCGGCTGTGGTGTGCAGTGGCCCCTGCCGGAGACACCCCCACCCCCCCCAACTGCCTGATTGTTGACTTTGATCGTTTGTGTTGCAGGGCAAAAAGTTACTCCATGCGATCGTTTGTTTCACGTACTCGCTAAGCAATATCGGGACTTCCTGTAGGTTTGCATTTCGATGGATCAGCAAAATTTGTGCAGCTATTCAAAATGCATGGTGTGATATTTTTGTTGATAAAACAGGGGAACACATGATATCCACGAGAAGCGGCACAAAAATGGACCGATGAAGGTATGTTATGATTTATGCTTCCCCTTTTTCCAACAGGGTAGTGTAGATTATTGCACATTCACAATCTTAGATTGAATGGATTCTGCGGTGCAAAATAAGGTATCGATTAACCTGGAGCTCGGTTGGGAGTACGTTGTCGGCAGCATAAATTAGGTCCATAATACCCAAAAAGGGGAAAAATCCCCTTACTGTACCGTTTATACAGAGACGTCTAGACGTTGCCTAATGACGGTAATACAGCTCGCTCAGCAGCACGTAGGTCGTCATTCTGAGATTCCAAAAGGAATTTTCGAAACATGATCGTTGGAATTTTTGCTACGTAGAATTACACTTTTTTGCAGGTTGTGGTTTCTCCTACTAATTTCACACTTGTAAAAGCCAAACAAAAGGAATAAGCGTGTTGCGTGTGTTTGGCTCAGCTAACAAAAGGAAGAAAAAAACAACCTCAACTTAGCAAACCTAACGTTTCGTTTTTACAGGTGTCGTTTACGTTGAAAACATTTGCCTTGCATGCTCATATTCATACAGGTAGGAGACCGATCGGCGGAGACTAATGGGAATGGAATGTATATCTAGAGTTTCTAATGTTTTGAGATTGTAGGGTCATTCCTTACTTTCCGGAAGGGGCACCACACCACGTGAATAACCCCCAAATCACCCAAGACATTACGAAACAAGGTGAAGGCGGCGGTTGACTCATTACGCTACTCAAATTCTGTTAAACGACTAAACGAACGCTGATACTGATATGCTGCAATCTACCTTTTTTCTGCCTTAAAAGGAGCATCTTTGTTTTTTGTTGTTGTTTTAAGTGATAAGCATGACTGTAGGAATTTAATATACACGTTTGTTTAAGAGAGAAGCAATTTAAACACATTGCTATCCCTACCCAATTCCATCATCAGTCGTAAGTGATTTGGACACTCATACGTTGGTTATAGTTTTTATCAGAGGCTGTAAATAATACGCAGCCGCCACTTCTAAGGCGCCGACCTCAACGCAATCGAATCGGAAACTTCTTGGAAAAAGTCACGTCACGATTGCCGCGTCCTGATGGGATGTGATGGTTCGCACTGTGATCGTGATCGCACAAATCACGAGTATCGGTAAAACTTTAGCAGAAAGGTGTTGTGGGGCGAATCGTGTTTGCAACAGGGTACATCATGCTTTACCCGGTGCACTCTCGAGGGTTTGACTTGGCTACAATATTTTTGCAACTAACAACGATACCAATCATCGACACGTCGATAGGTTTTGGTGAAATGTCGCGTCCTTATCACCTTTTTTCGCGTGACGTATTGATGATACGGTTGGCAAATTTCTACACACATCTACAATCGCGCTCGACTACCGTCGCTCGGTTGCGACGCATGATTACTAGCATTAGCAAACGTGGGCAAGGTCTAGGGTGCCGACTCTCAAAGTTTCGTGGGCTGGTGAGCGCATATAAAAAAAAAACGAACGTTACGTAACGTTGTAGAAACGTCGATGAAGATCCACCGGATATGGCGCGGTCCGCGCAGGCCATTGGTGCTTTAGCTTCCGCACAGCAGAGTAATGGCGGATTTTCCTGCTAGAATAATGCTCACACCGTTCGTAAAATCCATTCGAAGCGGTGGTAAACAAAGCGCTCCGAAACGATCGATCAAGGCCGAAACCGGAAGGTTCACCATTACCATTGCTCGGTAGTTTGCGAACTCGTGTCAAGCTGCACGTATGACTTGGCCCGAACTTTCGCTTTCGTGAGTGACCAAAGGTAACGGAGCACGGTTGGAGTTCATGGGCATAGTTGGTGGTTATGGTGTCCGTGCGCGATCTACGGTCGATGGCTGAAGAAGTCAGGATTGGCCTTGCAACCACAATTTCCTGTCCGAAATGGAGCAAATTACAATGAAGATGAAAAAAAATATCTGAAAACGATTGAGCCAGCGCAAAAATGCACATCGTGGCGTTATTTTTTACACCCTACCGGTGTCACATGATTTTTTTAATGCCTTCGTACGTCATTAGTATTGCGTTCTATGTCCACAATTTCGCCACACAGTTTTGTATCACCTAAAAAAAGAAGAAAAAAATGCTAAAAGCAGCTAGAAGAAGGAAGTGGATCTCGTTGGTTCTACTACTGCACTTGCGTGTGTTTGCGTTTCGATTGTGTTCCCCCTTAATGAAAACAGAAATCCAACATACCGATCGTGCGCACACGACTTGACGTAAATGGGACAAGCCTACGGCGGACCGGTGCCGGATCTTTGCATTGTTTTGGTTTTTGCATTCTTTTCCTCTACTCGAACGCAACACTTATGCTGTAGAAAACAAAGAGCGAAACAAGAACGCATAACGGAAGCAAACTCATGTTACAATCCCTGGTTTCCGACAAGGCAGCGGCAAAGGGTCAAATCGTGCTGCACGAAAACTTGTCAGACACCTGCTGTTGTTCGATGCCATGTAACTCTTACAAATAAAAACAAAACCAACCACAACCACGAATCCGCACATCTGATCTGTAACGGTCGGGAGTGAATTAAGAATGCTTCCAATACTACTTCGATTCGATCACAGCAGCCTGGGCCTTAGAACTGTCAAGCAGGAAGTGTAAGTTCTGGTACATTGAACCCAACGGGGGTTGTTTTCTCACGGTTTCCGGGCAGGCGCAGTGCTTCCACAGCATCCAAATAACGGAAAAAACTGTTCCAGTTGGTAAGGATTGCGATGTGGCGCGCTATTTCAACAGGTGTTTACATATAGAAGTTTGATGTATGTCTTGCTTGCTGCTGCTGCTACCGGTCACGATCCTTTTACTTGTGAGTTTTTTTGTGGCGCAGAATCGCTTTAGAGAGCACGTGTGGTTTGTTTTTTTTTTTCGACATTGAATGACTGTAGTTAATGCTTGGTTGACATCTGATGTCTGATCAGGTTTGATGTTTTTATTGAAGATGGTTTTACAATAAAATGTTCCATAAACCGTCCATAAAATCATCTATATGTTTTCTTTAACAATATAATTTATATTGAGTATTAGACATTTGTTCAACACGATTCTAGGACTACGAATAGAAAAAGACTTTTAATTGTATGGTGTTGCTGTAAATAATTATTTGCTGCATAAGGGATGTTTCATGGGGATGGGCATGCTGCTGAAACATTAAAGCACAATCTTCAGTGTAACACCTTTCGTACGATCGCTTGAAGGTGATAGTAACCTTGAATTGCGTTTTTAATGCAAAATAATCAAATCATTCATACTGGCAAAAACATTGTGTGAACCACCTCTTGTGTGCGGATGGCTTCTGTCGCATATGTAATGGTGCAAAGATTTGCCTCCAAAGCCCGTGGAGCAAGATAAGTGGCGCACGTTTGCTTATCAACGTTCTGCCGCGCCTGTTGACCACCTTTGGCGCCTTCCACGTTATTTTTCCTGTTCGGCGGGAGGCATGTTCCATATGCTGTTGTGTGTAGTGGTTCTATGCGGTTCTGAATTTTGATAAGCCAAAAATGGTCAAAACGGACGCGTCATTCCCTCCCATCGAAGCCAACTGGCTCCCAGCAGGGTAAAAGCTGCAGTGAAATAAATGTAGCATATTTAGTTATTTGTGGTGTTATTTGAGCATATTTATAGTTATAGCCGTTGAAACTAT
>KB701693.1:0-23871 GCA_000349165.1 Anopheles christyi | reverse complement strand
TTCTGTGGTACCAGCACTATCTAACCAAAAGAGAGATACGATTTCAGACGATTTGAGTTTGTGGATATGATTGGTGTCTAAAGAAAATAGTCTAAGGAATCTTTTGCAGATAGCGAGTTACAGAGAGGATACAAAGCTATCAAAATAATATTTTACTGTCACCTTAGTTTCGTTACGGGCGTAAGAGAGTGTGCTGGTGTGACCTAGCAGACTAACGACAACACAGTGTGATAGATTAGTTTGAAGTGAATTATATGCATTCAGAGTGTATAAATGCTTAAGCCAAATTCTATGATACAGTGATACTTTAAAAATAGAGCACAAAAGAGGGGTTTGGCAATTTTTGAACTTTAACGTAATTTGACTGACGATTTAACCATTCAAATAATTATTGGAGACTAATGATTTAGCAATGGAGGCGCATGGTGGTTCATAATTATAATGAAATAAGAATTTGCACTATCATGTTTTTACACCCAATAGTCAAACACTGTCAGTGTCTTGCATAATTTATTGTTTTGTTCATACGAACTATACCTCACACACATGACCCAACAGTTTCTGTGTTCATATTCTTTGCGGTATTAATCAAAAGGACATCAAATATTGGATTAGTTCCAGGAGTGTTTCCCTATTTCTCTACTTTCGACGCTTTCTTCCTAAGCTTTCGCAAACACTTCAAAAAATCACATCAAATAGACTTATAGAGCCGGGGCTTGTGAAATTCCAAACTCCCACAAACGGACTAGGAACCCACCATCCTCCTTTTACCGGGGTTGTATATACTTTGGGTCACTTGTCGGTCGTTTGTGTTGTCTGGAAAACCTTATTGGCAAAGTGCACGCCTGTATGTGTGTGTGTGTCTATTCTGTATGGAAATAGAAAAATTGATGAGCTTCCAAAATCTTTCACGCCTACCGTCAATCCTGGGCACTTTCCTGCATCAAGACCCAGACCAGCAGACGTGGCAAGATGGCACACCAACAATCACGGCCCATGGTGGCAAATGAATCTCATTCTATGGACACCAAGACAGGCGTCTCGGTTTCGTCGGAGAGGAGGAAACCCCAATCAAACACTGAATCCTAAACAAATTCCCACACTTTCAGGTCGCAACTGGTTGGTTCATATTGATGGTACACAAGTGGTACCAGTGTCAGACCACCGGTTATGTTGCGATTGGATAGGTTGTACCGATGTTAGGTTGTTCAAAAAGTTTTGCTTTATTGAGTTAAATAAAAATGAAAACCAACATTACTGTTGATATCAAGTAAACTTAATGTAGGGATTTTGTTTTGGTAAAATTCATGTAGGGATCTCAGTAGAAAAAAACAAATAAAACAATAGTCATGCTTTTAAACCGAGAATCTTGGCCAAAAATACAATCTTACTTTGTCATATTGCAAACACCGCGGAGGCTGTTGTTTTAATATGTCCGTAAATAGACCAGCGAGCAACTGATGCGTAACCTAAGGGCCCAGAAAAAAGCCCAACTTGAGAAGCAAACTATCACGAAAGCTTCCTACCCTCAAATGGGTAATAAAGTTCGATCCAAGCCTTTTCCATAGCCACTTTCTACGCTTCCAGTACCAACCAAACAACTCCACGAATCCTGCCTAAGGTTCCTAGCTATCCCATGGGTTTCATATGCAAATATGTAATGGGTTTGTTAGATGATTTGGAGCTACCTTGCTCCAGCAGAAGCAAATCGTTTCACTTCATGCTGTGTATATTTTGAAGTTTTTTTTGCGAGATCCGGCAACCCAGCGAGTAAAATTCCATTTTCATATAAACATACCTTTTTCTTGCCAGTATAAGCATCCCACAAGCAAAAGCGTACCAACACAAAACAGGCCCAAATCTCGTTTCCCCTAAGGGCGGTGGTCCTTCTGGTTACCGGTCTTGCGGGTCTCCGTAAGGTCTCTGTCCATCTATATAACCAGCAGTAACGCTAACGCTTCAGCAAACCTTTTCTCGTCCATGAACCCAGAAAGAACTTGCTCCATCATCTTCACGCAGGCTCGTGGAACGATGAATAGAAAAAAAATTGTAGGGGGTATTCTGGGTAGGCTTTTTTCTCACGGCGTTTGCCATTCTTCTTCTATGTTTTCTTGTTTTGCGGGTTGAAACATCGTTTACTTGTTCGCATCCGACGAGACTCTTGGGGGTTATTAGCTCGTCCAATTTTGCTATTTTCCTTCTTCTTTTCAATATCATGACTGATCGGAAAAGGTAGTTAAGCATGATTTTCCTATTACACATACCACACAATGTGTCGGAAGGATTTTACACCTAATAAGGGTATAACCTTTACCCAATGCAAATCGGTGTAAATAAACTGTCATGCCAGGCAAAACAGTACAAAGCTCAGACAGATGCTGTGACAGAAAGGTTTGATTTTGTTTGAAAATTACATATTTTATTCGACAATACAATGTATTGTTTATGGTAGAAAATGCATTTTTATCTAAAGTGGACTACTTTTTTTGGATAGTGCAAAAAAATTAGCAATAAAGCGCTGTATTCAACGTGCTGTTTTTTTATTACAGCTTTCAATATGTTTTTCTCGTATAAACTATCAATACGCATAACTAGGGGAATGGATGAAAATAAAGTAAAAGCGCTCTTTGCACACACATTTACCAAACCAACTTATCAATCTCTCTTCTCTCACATTTTCCCTTTGCGTTCGCTTTTGCTCCACTCTCTTTCGTTGCGCCGTTTTATTATAATTTTCAGTTTATATTGCAGATCCCGATCTAATACTGCCGCGTGGTGGCGACATCGAGTTCACCACCCTATCAGGAGCTTAACACAAACTGCCGGCTGACCATCGTGCAGTGAGCCATTCGGAAGGAACGCGTGACGCAGCCGATGGAAACGATGGCAGACTCGGTGAACTAGTGCACGGTCTTGGTACACCGCTGGGGTACACGGCCGTATCACTGCATATAAATATTGCGAGCGAGCAGTCCACGGACGCAACTAACTCTTAATCAACCGTAGAATGAAGCGTACGTTTTTAAACCAACTTAAACCAGGAATTCTCACACTCACGACAAGTAAATGGGAAAGCGGTAGGCTTAGCCAGTAGGATCGAAGAGAACATACAAATCAAAAGTAGCTAATCATACCAAATGAATTGAGAAACAGCATGCATGTGTTTAAATAAAATGTATGCATAAAAACAATAGGAAACATGAGGCAGCAAATCACACACGCAGAGATTTTAAGCGCGGGTACATTGTCCTGACGGATCAATAAAGAAGGAAGAAAGAATAATGAAAAAAGCGATCACAGTATTGTTGCCCGATCGTGATTCCATTGTAAACACGTCACATGAAAAGAGTTTAATAGACAATGAAAGAGTTGTAAGGAGGCCACAATTAGGTGATATACAGTTTTACAGTTTCCGTTATATTGAGTAAGCTCATCAAGTTGACCTGGAATTAGAAAAAAGCATACTCACTTGATGCACGAAGTGATTGACGGTTGATTTAGTTTACATTATTGTATAAAAGCGTTAAGATTTAGAGTTATAGAGCGTTGCGAGTGCAAGAGGGAAAAATACATCTGTAACAATACACACTCACACGTAATTGTATTGAATTCATAGGAAATACAGTATGAGAATCACAAACAAAATGGCCAAAATGTGTGGAACATTCGTGTTTGCGTGTGATTCGAAAACGATGCGTTACATTATCACTTGCGATTTGAATTGAAAAACCAAACTTCATACAAAATCCAGATACATAGACACGACAACAGTTCAGCTGAGATGGTTTAATTGGTAATCATCAAACAACAGCAGACGCATACAGCAACCAAATGATAAAAACCAAATTAAAATAAATTAATCGTTGGTGGACGGTTAAAATAGACTAATGATACAAACTTTTAGAATATATGTGAAACAATAACAAAGAGAGGTAGAAAAAGAGTTGTAAAAGCTAATTATGTAAAGCAAACCAGAGGAAGAATAAAAATAAAACAAAAGAATCAATCGGATGAAAAGGATGAAAACCAGCTCATACAAAAAAAACACACGAAATACCATAAACAAATGCCACAGTTTTCGATGGAACAAACTAACTAACAATCAAACGAATAAAGCAAACCAACCAAACTGGATTACTTCGTTTAAATGAAAACATGTGTATGGAACTATTCGTTTTTTGTTCTATTACTTTTGAAACAGCTGTTACGTTTTATTTTGTTTGGTTTTGAGTATCCAATTCAAACACACGAAGATTGGTTCACGTCCTTTCCGAAGTGAGGACTCTAAAAAATCCTCGCTTTTATTGCCAGGCCCACAGATTGTGGTAAGTATTGTGTCACACCGGTGCAGCGGATGGCACGCAACGTTAGCAACCACGTGTCAAACCACTCAAACCGACCTTCCCAAGGGATCTAACCTGCCATCTTCACATCCACCCAACCCCTCCACACATCAATACCCCTCACGGGTCAGCTCTCGGGATGGTTGTATTAAAATGCAAAACACTTGTTTAGGACACTAATCTCAGCCCGTGTCCGTGTTTTCGGTACATTTTCCGGGACGGAAAATAAATACCCGACACGTGGAACAACTGTGAGTATGGTGCGGGACGTCGTTTGCTGACACCGATCCCCAAGGAGACTTCCGTACACAAGGGATAGGTCAAACGGGCGGGTTTGTACAGCACGTCCTGCTAGGGAAAGGTTAAAAAGTCCTGATCGTTACTGTTTGTCCGCTTCATCTCTTCCGTTCTTAACCGCCCCAAAAAGTGACCGAAGTTCCGTTATGGGTTTGCTTCCGGTAGCACTTTTTACAACCGCAAGCAGTATGAAGCTCGATCGTAAAGGTGAACGCGGTAGCATTTCCCAGTGCGTCTTTGTCCACTTTCGTTCACACTCCTCAGGGGAATGTTGTGATCCAACGCCTTCATAATGGGTGATGACCCTAACGGTATGTAACGAGTGGGTTTTTCTGCGGGCGAGATTTTGCTGACTCCGGCAACGAGGAAAGGTTCCGCAGAGGACTTTATAAAATTTATTACTTGGTTTTTCGTCCACCAGGGAGTTTAGGGAACTCTACTTCCAAAACCATGCAATGGCAAAGTGGAAACTTGTTTAATTCGTTGCAAAATAAAATGAAAGCACTGGCCGAGTTGATGGTTGTTGAAATTTGCAAAAATTAAGTACGACAATTATTTTGCCTCTCTTTTTCCTCCTACTCTCGAACAGTTGTAGCAGCAGCTGAAAATGGTCTCAAATATTAATAAACCACCGGTTCGTGCCGCGAAAGCAAGACGGCACACTACACCATTACACTCGGCAACCTCACATTAAACGTGTAATATCACATGTACTGGAAATGGCATTAAAATTATAGTAGTTCATAATGGAGGGATGACAAAAAAACAACTGCTGGTAAAGGTGAAAGTCCAGCATGAACACAAACCCATCCCAGCATTGCAAGGGAACGACATGGGCTTTGTGTGCATTTTCATTCTCTTGCTTCCGTTTCCTTCGACACCACACCTTGGGACACATAATTGTACATTTACGAGAGGCTCGTGCCTCATGAAACGAAACTCGGCGCGAAGGTTTGCAAACAATGGGAATAAAAAATAATTTTATAACAAAAGAAAAAAAAAACGTTCAAAGGTTCAAATTGCACTCCGCCAGGACGGGACGGAGACTAGTCCTGGTCGGTCCAGCTGCCAGTTCTCCAAATGTCAACAAATCTGGAACTACCATGGATAGGGTGACGGTTTCCCGGACGGAAGGTAAAATTATGTTCCAGTGCTGTTTGTGCTGTTAAAACACCTTAATCGGTGGGTGGAACTCTTTACGGTAGGAGCTACAGACTAACGATCCAAATGATCGTTAAACTGTGAACCATTAGATAACGTAACAAATGGATGGAAACCTTCACAGAATACAATGGTGCACGTGAACAAGCACTAATAAAGGTAAGTAAAATGAAAATTAAAATAGAAAAAGATGCAACTATTCATGTGAGAAGGGCTGCTTAAAAATGCAAATATTTGATTCGCGGTGCAAAAATTCGAAAGAATTTTGCCAGGACTTTTTTCTGAGAAGCCGACCACGTTTATTTTACATGTGCTCTTTTCAACTTTTGCATTCAATTCAAGGGAATTATTGATAGCGTAGAATGTCAGTTTTAAAAAGATTCCAATTTTTCAGTATACGTTGTTCGACCGAGCCTTTACTGTTATGTTGGCTTCCAGTTTGGATTCGGTTTTATTGCATTCTTACAATACAATCCTTCCTTTGTATGATTTATTTATTTATTTATTAATTACAACGGACTTACTCTCGTACCCTGAAAAAGTTTAAATTAAACTCTACGTATTATTAAGTATCCTTTATTCCTCTTTCCTGCTTCTCGTCACGAGTTCCAAGAATTCTTTCAATTACTTTTATATCTTTTTTCAACAGCAAACAACCAAGTAACAACCGTCTCCTAATCGCAATACACTAATAGTCATGTACGAAATTCGCACTAAATCCTCCATCATTGTCATCGTCATCATCATCAGCAGCAGCAGTAGAAGGTAGAACTGTAGCTAAGAGCAATATTTTCGTTCAAAACGAGCTTGTTGTTTGCTACCTACTTTACCCGGTGCAACCAAAACTGTATGGGATTTGGGCAAGCAACAAGAAAAGAAACCATTCATGCTGTATCGCGCATAGGTGAAACACTGGCTGTGCAAGCACTATTTTCAGCAATGTCGTCTGCCCATCCGCTTTTTCACAGAATCCGGTCGATGGAGGTTTTCCACCGTTTGAGCCCGTTGCAAACTTTTGCCGCCGCTGCTGCTGCTGCTGCTGCTGCTGATACCGCTGTTTGTTTCCTGCTATGTTGTGGCCCACTTTGCTCTGTTTCGAATTTGCACCAAATGGGGATAGAAGACCACCCACTCTACCATGTGTTGAGTTCGGTGCCAACACAGCTACCCGGAACTAACATATAAAGGACGGCGACCGTTCGCCTGTACGCGAGATGATGCTGGAGGAAATTGAAGAAAGTGCTCGCCAGCTCGGAAGCGGAGACTTTGAGTATTGCTTCAAACAAAACTTTTGATAAAACACTTTCCACGTCTGTGCATCGTAGTTTAAAGCACCGGAGAGGGCCTCGGGTTCCACCGTTGGAGGAAGGTGTGAGTGGAGCAAAAAAAATAACGGAACTTTCTCACAGCTTGCCGAACATTTGTCCTTGCGGTTGTCGTGCGAAGACTGGTCGAGTGGGCAAAGCTGCTGCCATCGTCTTTGTCGTCGTATTCGGCTAGTGCTGGAAGGGGATTGGATGTTTGTGATGGACGAAACACAGTCCGGAAACGGAACTTCAAGTGGGCCGTCACTCGAGCTCTCGGTGCATTGTTTACTCGCCGTAGCGCTCTAAACAGCGGCGCGGGAACTGCGAAACAGTTAAGCGATAATCCTCTCCCCCTGGCCCTCGCTGTCTAAGCTCAAAATATTTGCAGAACGAACACCACACCGGCACAGCTCTCGACCGGTTTTGCTTGCTGACGGGATCGATTCGCGTACCGTAAGTCCTTACCCCATTTCGGGTGTGTAGGTATGTGTGTGTGTGTACCCATCTCGAACTTAAGTAAAAACAACAACAAAACTGCATACTTGACTACCGTTCTCCATCAATTTTCCATTCCACTTCTTCCCTGGGGTTGAAGTATAGCTGCCCCACGAGTGCTGGCTAAAGATCGCCCCAGGAGCAGCGTGTTTGGTTTAAAGTGGACGAGGTTCAGTCTAACGTATGCTGCATGATTGGTGTGTATTTAAAGAAAATGTGGTACACGCTTGCGAAAAACTATAAAATAGTACATAACAGGTAAAGCATTTTGCTTAAATGATCAAAAATACTTTTTATGTACTTTTAAAATAGAGATTAATTGAAAGATTTTACATTCACCGACGCAAAAGAAACATTTTTTCTATCATTCAACCAAATTCTTTTACAATGATTTTTTGTGCATTCGCATTTGCACTCAATCCTGTACCTTAGATCTCATTATTGTGCCCTAAAGAACATTTCACAACTAGCTTACCAGGCTATAATTACCTTAACAACTAAAGGCTCATAATAACATTTGAACGTATAAACCAAAAAGCCTTACGGTAGCACACGGTGTTTTCTGATCCATTACCGACCAAGATTAAGATAGTTATTACAATGATGATTTTTAAGTCGGTCACATGTGCAAACAGCAACATTTTCGGAAAAGAGAAATTATGTTTGGAGAGGTGAATAAAATAAATCCTTTGCTACATGAAATGAACACACCGGTAGCAGCATCGTAAATACGTGCAATCAGTGCCATAAATCTGATACACTGATGAAATATTTCAACGTAACCGTACGGAGCTAAAAGCATGGCTTACTTAACGAAGCTACCTAGCAACCACTCAAACTTGGTACCTTCAAAGGAAACAGGAGAAATCAAGGCTCAATGGAAGGTAAGATGGAGAGTCGAGGGGCACACCTTTATTCTATCCACCGTCTCTCGGTGTTGTGTGAAATTTAAAACACGCCCGGGGAAGTGCATGAACGCAGAAAAGGCCATTATGAAAATGAAAGGATAGTGAGTATAAACAACAAACTCCCAAACAAAGTTTGAGCCGAAAGTTTTGCAATTCACAAAACAGGCTCCCTTCGAAAAGTGCAGGGCATGCTGCCAAGTTAATTTTGTTCGTTTCCTCATACCCATACGCACAAGCACAGCAACCCCATTTACAGGCCGTTTTTTTTAACCCTGTTTGAGCGGTTTTTTTGCTTTTAAAAAGCAATCGCTCGGTGTAATGTATGGTACCAACATATTTTTTATCAAGCGTTCATTTCAATGAGAAAAATCGCACACTCAGAAACAAACCATTTCCCGCGTGATCCATGTGAATCAAACTTTGTGCATACAGATTAGAGCGATGAATAAATTTAAGATAAAAAAACACCAACGAGAACACAGATTAAAAGCCAAGACAGGCGAGATTTAATGCCGAGACAATAACAAGAAAGCTTACGAAATTACCCAACCATCTTAGCTGGTTAAAACTCTTTTGCTACAATATGCTTTACAACCCACCAGACAGCTTTTTAAGTTGGGTTAGTGAAAATATCAGAAACTTGGCACCTACCTTATCTATCCGTTCACTCACTTGACACGCTGCATCTGAATGATTCACAAGCTGCGCGTCAACAATTCAAAACTAATTCGTATACGAACAATCACTCGACGCCGGATGCCTAAAAGGGCTTGAGCGCAATCCCGTGTACCGCATTGCAACGCTCTTTACAACGGCACAAAAACCAACAAATTTTATCACCCACCCAAAATGGGTTCGTTGATTGCACCTAACAATGTTAATGACGGAGGTTTGCTGATGACGATAATCAGGCCCAAGTTGGAGCGTTCGCTCAACGTCCATTTTTAGTACACGACGAAGACGACGACGTCACCCTAGGACAATGCCAGTCAGGACAGTTTCCGGGGTGAGCGGGTGTGCAGTTTACTCATTGTGCATTTTTCGGCGAAATGCAGATTAGCTTTATTATCCACCGAGACCTTAACCTCGAAGCAACGAGCACCAGCGCGCTTAAGACGACATCGGTTTGTTCAACGGAGGGCATGCTTATGTTGTTGTGTATTATTTCCGCTTTTCCTGAAAGGGTATGTGAAGAGCCATTGTGTTAATCTCTGATGTCGAGTAGCCGAGCTTGGCGAAGAAGAGAAGCATGGCCGTTAGAATCAAGCCGACTGAATGGTTTTTCCTCTGGCCGAAAGGAGTTTTGTAGAAAGGTAGCATCTTCAGACCACAAGATCGTTGTTTGGAACAGACGGTATCATTGACGACAATAAGACTTTATAGACCAAGTGGTTTACGGGGTCAGCTCGACGAAGCTTATCGACATTTAAATAGCAAAGAAGGGGAAAGAGGAATGAAATGTAATGTTCTTTGTCTAGTGGCCGGAAGGATATCATTTGAGATCTGTAAAAAAAGAAGACCGACTGGAAGAGGAAATAGTATTGGGCTTAATCTGTAAGACACAATGATTATAGCAAAAATGATTGTTTTGTTTCTGCTATTTATTTACAACAAAGTCTACAATTGGTATCTAACACGTTGACAGTAAATAACGTACTCATTGTTCGCTACACAGCATATTCATAAACGAACTCAACTGCTCGTCTCGCACATTGTTAAAGTTAGTTACAAAATATAATCCACCTTTTGTTTAGTTTTTGATCGTTTTTTTTTTACATTACGGACTGCTTAGTTTGTGTTTGATTATGTCTCTGACATTTAAAAAAAACAACAATTCAAAGAAAACTTTATTTTGACCACTTTCAACCGTATCATCGTATAATATGCTTTTCACATCTGCTAGGAAATAATAGCTTTCTCTATTAACTACACCGGTCAAATTCATCTTAGCAACAGCATCATATCTACCACTTTGGCAAAACCTACCCCACGAGCAGCAGCAGCAGCAGCATTAACAACAGCAAACATCCACATACAACAGCAACATTAGCAGCAACGGTACCTCAGCAACATCTAGCACCAGCAGCAACACTTCCGGTGGGGCTCCGAAGTACTTTCCATCGCTCATAGAACAAAGAACATGTTGCACACGCGTATGCCAATCATGTAACTTTACAGCTTGTATTCGAGGGAACCTTTCCCGTTACCAACCGGGAGTTACCCGACCCGATCAGTAATTAATAATGCGCACTCGACACACGCGACTACAGCGAAGACGAGTACCGGAAGTCGCATAGTAGAATAATGATGAAGCATAGCTAATTAAATTTTGAAACTTTCTCTTCTCCTGTCTCATTTACTCCTCAGTTGTTGTGGAAGATTTTATGCAGCTTGTTCTCTGCCTTTGTTCAACACCGGCTTTTGGTATTAAATAAAAATAAGTAGATTTAAGTGAGCTATCATCACTAATTACAGGCACACAGAACATGATGGACACCAAAGTGGCCATTTGTTTGATGTGACAAAAAAGGAAAATGAAAAGCATGGAATTAACGGGTGACTTAGTTCTTATTTTGCATCACACAGAAGGCAAAGTCACGCATTATTCAAGGACAGAGGTGCTGTGCGAAAGCGGGATGCAATTATTTGACTGGACTCTTTCACACAACGTTTTACACGCTATACAGCATGCAGCATTTAGTAACACATTTACTTTGTTTATTGGCACTCGAGCTTACGACAACCCTACATGAACCACAATAGGTAACGTTATCGAATCTGTAATAGCATGACGCAAGGAATCTTTAGGCTGAGAGCATTCCAGCCTTTACCAGTACCATTTGTATGCAACTAGACCTTCTTTCCCAAAGGGGAAATACTATCATGAGAAGGGGTTAACATGCTTTTGCTATAATGACCGGCCTCCTGTTTTGATTTAGGTCAAGGACATTGGATCATGCTCAACTGGCAGGCTCAAGTCTTCTCCCAGTAGTGAGTCACATACTGACCTTCAACCTTCAACACGAACTATAGCATTTCAGGGACAAACATAACTCGGGGATGATTAACACCCCTTCGGAGGTCAAGGTTTAAGGATGAATGTTACCGACCCTTTAACAGCAAAACTGAACGAGGTGAACAAGGCGAAAACTGAACTGCAAGAGAATTGCAGAATACTTCGCTTTATCGTCTACTTTCTCAGCACACCCAGAGCCATCGTTCAGATGGCCCTGAAAAAAAACGAACACACGCGTGAATGGAATTGAAGAGTTGAATGAATACGATTTTGAATCTCGTTTTCTTTTTTCTCTCTATTACTGCTTATCGAAGAAGGTACTTAAGCGAAACAGACGTTAGAGCGTTAGGTGGCCCAACCACGACAGGGAAGAGCTAGAGACAGAGTGTCATATATTTACAGCCAAAAAAACAAACACACACACGCACATACAGGCAAGCCTTCGAGCTCTAACTCCACCCACAGGACCATGGGTGCAAACCCGGGGGCTGGCATCTCATTGGCTCCTAGCCTAACCGCCAAACGGTTTAAATATTTTACTAGGTCGTCCAACGAACAGACCTCCGAAGCCTTTCTAAAGTGTTAGGCAGGAGTAACTCCTCTCGGGCTGTTGCTACTACCAGAACGCTGCTCGTCTACTGTGGGAAGGGCACGGGACTGCGACTGTGGTGACCCAACAGACGGTGGCGGTTCCGGGACTGGGAAAGGATGGTGTTGCTGCTGCTGCCTTCGTTGTGACTGAGCGTTATCTTGGGCATCAGTGTCTGATGGTTGCTCGTGGGACTGGCGCTGCTGCTGCTGTTGCTGCTGTGGTTTTGCTGCTGCTCGTCCATGGTCGGGATCGCCTGTGGATGAACAACGAGTATCACCATCAGTAGTGCCGTCCGGATTTAGCGTGAACGTAACATAGTATCGCTTATTGCTATCGAGCTTCTCCGATGGCAGTGTAATGACCTGCTTGCTGTTACCGTGCGTCAACTCCAATGCGACCTTTCCTCCGGTGCAGCTGCGATCCGTCTGGTGCGTTAGGATTTTCGGCAAGAAAAAGCTGCCCACCCCGGACGTGCTCGATTTGTACGAACCGAATCCGAGCTTCGGTATTGTGTGATGGTTCATCATCGGTACTGTGTACCAATGAACAAAAAAATAAATCAAATAATGTAGGAAAATGCACCAATTAGATTGCGTTAGGTTAGAATACGTCACCAAGGACGGGCGCGATAAATACTTACTGTACGCAGCACAGGGAATGCCTGTGTAAGCGTGAGTAGCATGAAGACAACGGTGTGTTTTGGTAGTGCAGTTTAGAGCACGCTCGTAACGGCTCACATCCGGGCTTAGTCTTCGTTCGGCCTGTAAAGTTGAACGGAAAAATCAAAACATTTTAGAAAGCGAACCAACACAATACAGTAAATGTTTTCTGGAAAAAGCATCAACCAACATATAGTTTAACATCAGTTAAAGAATTCCTATTATCAGTATCCATGCCCCGATTTTTCATAACCGCCTTGTTAAGTTTCGCTAAGGACGACAAACAATGATTTCTTGATGGCTATTTGAAATATTAAACTCCTCATCACCTAAGTGAAAACGATTCACTAAGACGTTCAAGCAGTGTTACGTACAAGGACAATGATTTCTGAACCAACGAACGCTTATGGTGGGCAGACGAATTTATGTCGCTGACGTGCTTTTCTTTCCCTCTCCAATGCGCTTATTTTACGATGGGTAACCGTACGGTTGTCCTATCGGTTCTATTTACTCTTTCTCTTCTTCCTCCCATTCAACCAAAGTACACAATTCCGCTGGCAGGATCATTATGGCATTTTCTACTACTCTCACTTTTGCAGCACAAAACTAAACCTTTACGACCATGCCATCCCCATCAGCAGTCCAGTACAAGCGTCGTGTCAATTGACGATGCTCTAGCAGCCAGCCGCAACCAACGCGGCTAGACAGCAATGAACGACATCAAAAACTCTGATCCCTGCCAGCGTAACGGGTTTGACGGGCAAACAAAAGGGCGTTCGCCGAACCAGTACCGCCAACTCCCGCACGTTCCCCTCACACGTCATTCGGTCGGATTATTCGCGCGGTCGAATCTCAGTAGACGTTACGATGTAATTATGGCGACAGAAATGAAGGACTTATGAATAAATCTCGCCCGGCAGACGTCAACGGGCAGCCAGGCCCAAAGTCGACGAGCTGGCGCGTGAAGAATCTATGACTAATGAAGTCCCTCGCGGGCATTGCAGCAATGTACTGAAACCGAAAACCACATACTCGCCGGGTGGAAAAGGCAATGGAAGGATGTACTGAACTTGCGGATGATAGGATTGTTGCAGAAAAGGGAATGTTTATCAATCAATAATTTGGAATCTTGTATTCGCGGTAATTCCATTCCATTAAACGAATTATTTTAAGAAGTTGTTTATCCACAAATAATCAAATGGCAAAGCTTTGCAACTTCATTCAAAAGTCAGTACTTACCTCATCGTACACCTCCGAGATGTTCTGGAAATTGTACGTCTCCCGTTTCTGCAGGCTCTTGAGCGTGTCGTACAGAAAAAGCTCAAAGTTCCGGAACGAATACTCCGTGTACGGGTAACGCTTGAGTGTGCTGCCCGTCTCGTAACCAAGCTCGATTGTGGACCTATGGTAATCGTCGACGGCCCGCTTCACCAGCACCGATTCGTTCACTTTCGTCGACCGTATTTGCAAACTTTTCAGTTCTAACAAGTGTTGGAAAATTTTTCTTTCCATATAATATCTGGGAATAAGAGCGGGCAGTGATTGGGCGATTGATAGGTTGGTTTGGCTTTTTTGTTTTGTTTTTTGTTTGATTTGAAGAATGGGGAGTTTTGTTTTGATTGGTTCTGTTAAGCTGGACGCACTGTCATTGTTTTATTTTGTGTTAACAATCGTTAACCCATCTCGCAACTAGATGAGAACGGCTTGGTTACGTTTGTTTGCTGTATAGTTTTTGTATTATTAATATGGCTTTCAAGATGTCCGGCTGCGGTAGCAACAACGATCGAACGGCGCTGATGGCGTTCGAAAAGCAACGTAAGCAAGAGGTTGCATGGATGTTCGCGATCTTGTTAAAGCTTCTTCAAGCGTACGAGCGAGTGAAACGACACAGATGTGAGCAAATTAGTAATAAACGAAACAATACACATGAACAACAACACAACATAATTCAACATAAAGCGCACAAGAATAAATAGTAATCGTCAACAAAAGTGTATCAGACTATAAAGACAGAATGACCAACTTCAAATACAATGGAATAGCCAATGAGAATTGGAATTACGGGATAAGAAAAGGAGCCATGGTTAGGAAGGATTCGGTTATAAGTATTATTCTGATTTGCTCAAATCCATGCTTTTCACTACATTGTTTCCTCTAGTATACTTCTAGCTTCTTATAACAGCATCTGTCAAAACGCTAATTTTATCGCCCTCGCTCATTTACTAGGTGGTGTCGATTATGTAATTTGTCATACACTATCACTACTACTAAACTTTCTGTGGAAGATACATTACATTCGGTGGGTTTTGCTCACACAATATTGTCTACTTAACAATCCTACCCTTATAACAAATCTAGCATCTTAACACTGTTGAATAAGTGAAACACGAGCTTCTAAAAAACACACATACTCACTGAAAACCACACGGGCACACACAGCGTGACGCACTTTCTTCACTAAAGAACCTTTACTTTCGAAAAACGCTATTTTTTTCGTGGAAGTTGACTGAACAGTATTATTACACTCACACTCACACTCCTATAAACACATTACAAACAGGTACACACATTTCTAGGAAGCAAATCACTAATCAATCCTATCGATACTCGTGCTATGGATAAACGAACTCTTGTTACTGACTTTCTGAAATACTCTACTTTTATCCTAAAACTGTTCCTTCTAACGGAGACTATACACAGACCGGGGAGTGTAAACTAGCCAGATCACTATCTTCTATCCGGTTTGGTGGTAGTAACATTTGAGCAAAGCTTTTCACATATGTTTGAAAGTGTGGAAGGTATGGTTTGAACATGAGCCTGCTAGTGACGGGTTTTGCTGATTGGCCCCATCGTTTTACCATCATCATCTTCAAGCTGCCGAATTCGTTTCAGGCTCTTCAACATGGCTGAACGCTTCCGACCACTTCTCACACACTGCTTGGGTTGTAGTTTTGTTCATTTCGGTGCACTCTCACTAAAGCTTGAGTAACTTTACGGGTTGCAGAACCCGTTGCCTGTCGGATGTTTTCAATGCTTGAGTATGCTGTTCAGTGTGCTGTTCGGGTATAGTGTTTTCAATCATGGTGCGCATTATTGGAATATGCTCTTGGTTTTTTTTTTATGCACTTTAAATGTATTACAACCTCTTGAACAATCTCATCTGAGTGTGTTTCTTTACTTTTATCTGAAACAATAATACGGGGGAGGGGTTCGGCTTCAGAGTTAGGTCTCTTATTAGGCGGCAACACACTAGTTACAGAAGGCTAGAATAGGAACTAGTAGAAAGAAAGAGGATGGAAGAGGAATTCTGGCCACAGTGACCACACGGACAAACACTATCATGCATGCTTTTTTCACTCCAACAAACACACGCAAACATTCGCACACTCCAATAAGACACATCTTATTGTATAGGACGGAGGAAAGGAACCTTGGAATGAGTAGGAAAATTTGAATTTGAGAATGTGATCTAAGTGAAAGTGGCCGACCTCTAGCGGAAGGATCTGACACTACATATGGGCAGTTATTCCTAGAGCCTTGATGTGTGTACTACGCGACTAGAGTGTGGTTGTGTTTGTGTTTGAAGAAGACAGGGAGCGGTGCACCCAGTATCGGCCTACCTTCGAATGTTGCGATGGATCGACTGCTGAACGGTCGTCATATTAACGGCGTTCTTGTCGCCCGGCTTGCGACCCTCCGGGCGTGAACTCACCGCCCGTTCCTCCACCATCGTAAAAGCGGACCTTCGTGGCAGTGTTGCTGTGTGCGTTGGGCGCTCAAATACAGTCGGCTTGCTACGTATTGCCTGCGGGCTCGGCTCGAACCCCGAATCCTGATCCTTGCTGCTGTGATGCTCCTGCTGCTCTTCTTCCTTTAGGCGCGGTTTCTTTTTGATTTTCTTTTTCTTTTTCTCGTCATCATCTTCTGTTCCGTCAAGGCTCACGAAAAACCCTCGCGTTTGATCTACCTTCTCCTGATCCAACGGTGGTGGCACCGCAACATCTTTTGCCTGCTCGGCCGGCGGTACAGGTGTCGTTTCCTCAACACTCTCCATCTGTGATTCCATCGAACGTCTCAACTTGGGTCGCTCTTTCACGGGTTCTTGCGGTTTCGGTTTCTCCACCACCGGAGGCACCTCTTCCAACACTTTCAGTGGCTCCTCTACCGCGGGTGGGACAAGTTTTTCCACCACTTTCTCCGGTACTTCCTCGACAACCGATGCCGGTTCCGTCTCTTCGCTCGTTTTTGAAGGTGAACTTTCGCTCGATTCCTCCGGGGAGCTTTTTTCCTCTTCAAGTTTCGATGGAGCTGGTTCATCCGCCTCTATAAGTGGTGGCAACGATTCCTCCGCTATTAAAGACTCATCATCGCCCATACCACTGCCCCGATCTACTTCTAGTTCTTGCGACGCTTGTGACTCTACGGCCGGTTCCGTTCTTTCAACCAACACTTCTGGCAGTGTTTCGAGCTGTGGCAGTGTTGATGGTTGTGGTTTCGGCATCGGTTCCGGAATAGGGGTTGCTTCAGGCTTGGGAGGCTCTGGAACCGGCTCGGGTGTTGATTCTTTCGCCAATGGTGGAGGTGATGCCGGAGGGGCCGGTGAAGCGGCCGGTACCTCTTCTAAAGGGAGTTCCGGTTTCTGGTACACTTTTGACAATTCCTTGTCGGATGATTCCGACTTGGAGCGACTCTTGCCATCACTCTTGGCAGATTTAAGCTTTGAGCGGTCTTTCTGTACGGATTGCTGCTGCTGCTGCTGTACTATCTCTACCGCATGATCATCACGGACCTCTTCGCGGATAGTTTCCGTTGCCGGTTTGCTAGTTACCCGTGGTAACCCTTTTATGGAGCGGTCTTCCGTCTCACTGAGACCCTCAACGTCCGAACGGGTGCGATGCTCAATCGTGTACGTTGCATCCGTTGCCGCACCATCATCTTCCGTCGATTTGGACATCGATTCGGGTGCTGGATGTATCTGTGCTTGCGTCACAACCTCGGTGGGCAGAGGCAGCGGTCTGGCCGCTTCCTCCTCGCTAGGGGAGTCAGACTTTTTTGCCGTCTTCGCTAGCTTTGACTTTTTGCCCGTTCCTTTTACCTTCTTTTTCTTCGTCGTGCTAGAATCGGACGACTTGCCCTCGCTTTTCGTATCCGATTCTTTGCGAATGTTGAACTCCGCTCGCGGGGGAGTACGGGGCGATGTCTGTTCATCTAAAAAATCGCTCAAACCACCGGAAGCATCAAAGCCACCACCGTATTGCAGCTGTGCCGGCAGCCCGAGATGCGTTTCACGCCCACCTCGCTCGGAAGAAAACTTTAATCCTGCTCCCGCACGACCACCCATCTTAGCCGGAGATTCGTTCTCGGAAGATCCACTGTGTACCTGTTTCAGGATTATCTTGCCACACCGTTCGCCCGACTTCCGCGGACCTGGTTCCTTTTTCTCCGCATACTTAAACTCGTACTCTTTCATCGCATCCTGTGGCATTGTGTCGCGTGACTCTTCTCGCTCCCGGTCACGATCCTTGTGCCGGTCCCGCGAGTGTGAGCGCTTCGAAGAGCACTTTTTGTAGCACTTGTGCTTTCTGCGCACATGCTTGCAGCAACTGTCCGTGGATGAGCCGCTCGTACTGGCAGATGATGTGCTGCTATTTCGGCGATGCTTGGACGTGCGATGATCGCTGCGATGCAACTCCGCATTACTGCGCGATCGGCTAATGTCATTCGAACCATCGCGGTACAAGTAAACCGTATCGCTACAGCTACTCGTACGCCGACCCCGATGACTTCCTTTTCGCTTGTGACGACTCTTCCGATGTGTGCGATCATCCTGTGATTCACTGTCCGAATTTGAGTTGAGATACACAATGTACCGTTTGGACGTCTTGAGATCTATCAGCTCTTCCTTTTCTGTGAGCTTCAGCGGCTCGACACGATCAATGTCCGGGAGGATCTTTTGCTGACGTCCGGAAAGGCGCAGCTTGTTAGCTGGTAAGCCACCCTGCATCTGCAGATACTTTGCCGTCGACCGATACCCCTTTGCCAGTGCGTAGTCCAGCGGTGTTAGAGGAGCCCCTTTAGAAGACGGCCGGTACAGCAAATTAATATCGGCACCGAGCTCAAGCAACAGCTTACACATGTCCACATTATCGTGCCCCGCAGCGATGTGCAACAGTGTCCGACCGTCGTTACTGGTCGTGTTGATGTGCTTCGGTTTCATCTGGATCAACCACTGAACGAGCTGTCGCCGCCCGGAACAGGCCGCGTCATGCACCGGCAAATCGCCTTTAGCATTTCTGAGCCATAGATTTCCCTTCTTCATGTGCAATATTTTAACCGTTTCCATCTGGCCTTTCGCACACCCGCAGTGAGCCGGGGTACGGCCCTTTCGGTCCTGTCGGTTCGGATCGGCATCCAGCTTCAGGAGCAGCGAGGTTGCATCGGCATGCCCGAGCGTAACCGCATAATGCAGCGCCGTACAGCCGTTCGAGTCGATCTGATCGGTGTGTGCGCCGCAAAGATTAATCAGCGTATCGATACACTCGGTGTGTCCCCGTGAGGCAGCACAGTGCAATGCGGTCAATCCGTCCCTAAAACAAAAATTCGATAAAAACATGCAAACGGGTGTAATGTACCAAAATGCTGAGGACAGACAGGCGGACTGTGTACACATACTTATCGGCACTTTCGACATGAGCCCCGGCTTTTATCAAAGCCAGCACAGCCTTGGCCGAGCCGGCGGATGCAGCCCACAGCAACGGTTGTCGGCCATCCTTATCCTCTACTTCCACTGAAGTATCAGGATGGTTCAGGAGCGTGTTCAGTATCTCAAGCGCCAGCTTTGCCGATGCCCGTGCGGTCTTCCCTTCGTAGTTGGCACCACACATTTGGGCGGCATAGTGTAGCGGGCTGCCCCCATTAATGTCCGGCGTGGACACATCCGCACCGGCTGCTAGTACCGCTCGCAGTGCTTCCACCTCACCGCACACTGTAAAACGAAGTGAAAAGACGGGGTAAATACACGGAAGGCCCAATGACGCTGTAAATTATGCCTTTCCCTTTACTGAGGGTAACTAACACTGTGACCGATTGCTTGCTCTTTCTAACAAACAACGCGCGAATATCGATTTAATATGGTTTCAGCACCAACCGAAATTACGCTCCACTATTGCTGGAAGTATAATTTACTGCTCTTTTGACTGGTTTTTAATTTTATGCACGAATAGGCAAGTATGCGAGTTGATGAACAATTTATTTTTTCCAGAAAATATCTTCACCACAATCAACACTCGAGCGTTTCACGTTCGTTTCCAAGGAAATGAGCTAATTTATGAAAATATTGATATTGATGAAAATTGATTCGAGAATGAGAACTATACATACGTATCCCAATGATGCCCGTTGCCGGTTCATTATGATATTAATTGTTGCCAATCAAACATACTAAACTGATCCTACTTACCGGTTGCCCAGTGCACCACTGAGTGTCCCTCGTTGTCAAGTGCATTTACATCGGCCCCGTTCGCAAGCAGCAGATTGACTAGCTGTAGATTTCCCTGTATTACCGCCAGATGCAGTGGTGTAAATCCATCCTCGTCGGCCGACTCGATCAGTTCGGGCGCTACCATGGCGACGCTGGCAGCCGCAGCAATATCCTGCGCACTGCTGCAGTAGTGTAAGGCACTTTTGTTGCTCCGGTCCCGTCGATGTATGGCGCTGGGCTGCAATTGGAATGGCACATATGCAATAATTGGTAAGGTAATACTGGAAGATCTACTTGATTATCTTTCGCAATGAATACGGGAGCACTTCTGTTTTCTACACAATACGTGGAATTTGCCAAAATACGACACAACATATCACACATTATGAGCATTTCTTTCGGCGGGGTCTTTTGAAAAGTGACAACTTTAAACTGCACCGCGAAACAAATTTCACCAAACAGATTCATGATGCAAAAATCATGTCTCACCCTTCTCACTTCACTGTTGTTGTAATTCACTAGCACTTGGATAACAAAGCCGGAGGACGTTCCATCTGCATGCGGCTTTTGTTGTACCGTGCTGCTGTGTTTACTTCCCGGGAACTCAGTGACATTGGCGATGCTCGAATCCTAGTCACCCGAATAACCCAACCGTTCCTTCAAACCAAATGTTTGTTAAGCCAGACTTGGACAAAATAACACATCGTATCGGGAAACACCAGGCGGCAGTTTTCAGGTTTTGCTACTGTTGTGCTTCCAGGCAACGGTTGCCAAGGGTGAGCGTGTGTCGAGCACTTCGTCGACAGGTTTGTTTGGTTCCAGAACCCGATACAAAATCCCGATTCCAAACGTCAACATAAAAAGGACAATACACAAACAGGCAGATACAGTTAAGCTACCATCGACGAAGGAAGTCCTAGGAATATTTTCTTTTAATTTTCTAAAAGTCTATTTTAGTGTTTTTACTAATAAGACAGCAATAACGGTGATCTTCTAACACTTATAAAAAAACTTGAGTAAAATGATTTTAAATAAACTAATCCTACATTAGCACCTTGTACAGTATGACATTTGACAACTGGGACTCAATCAACCAAATTTGCAGGTTCGTCCTCTCAACCTGCTTTCAAGGTTGCCAATACACTTGGCGTTGAGTGTTTTTCATTGATACCCTTATAAAACCGTTTCGTGATGTCATTCCACGTCCTCGACCTCATAATCATCGTCTGTCCTCATCGGCTATTTGTCTAGGTGGTTATCCTGTCTGTGACACCGGGTTCGTATTCAAATTTCTCTATGAATCAACAAACGAAAGAAGCGCGGTTGTCGAGTAGTTGAGAATCTCGCGGTAAAAAGAAACTCGGGATTCTTCCACCAAATAGTACGGTAGAGTGCCGTGAATTATTAACGACCCCGGCTCGACGACAAACCCTGGTTGGGAAAAAAGACTATGCCAAGTGCTTTGCAATTGACATGCATGATTTCCAACTTGCTCGCGTCGATGATGCGCTTCGGTTGCATTTCCTGCTCTTTCGTTCCGTCTGTCAAGTCCTTGATTGTTCGTCCTTTTATGCCACCAGTTGGTGGCAGGATGATCCGTTGGTAGTAGTGGTTGGCTCTTTAAGCGTAGATGCCAATGCCAATCGAATTCACGGAATCAACGCCACCACCACCACCAAAAACCAGGGATCGCTGATGTTTTTGACGCCATTCGCTTGCGTTTTCAACATGGAAATGCTTTGAAATTGCAAAACCTGTGCTAGTTGTATAAATGGTGAATGGTAGAAAATCGCTTCATCGGATTGCATCAATAGCGAGCTTGAGAACTAGCTGTTCGGGATAGGTTATGTGAAGCATCTGTGAGGTGAGCTTGGTACGGTTCGTGTTTATGAAAAATATATGATATATAATTGGCCAGAATCATGTGAAATGGTGCGAGAGCAAATGAATTGGTTGAATTGTTCAGTGTCAGCAACAAGCAATCCAAAAATTGTTAAGCTTTGATCTAGCATGAGGGTTGGCTCCAATTATATATTATAAAGGAGACAGTAATGAATCAATAAAATCTGAGCCGAATGATCGAACTTAGCTTGAAAGGCCATGATCACAGCATAAGACTTTATGTAATAGAGACTTGAGTTTTGTAGTTTTCGATATCGCTACATTTTATCATGCAACAATTTTAAGCTGTCTTTAGAATTTTTTAAAAATTAAATTAAACTTTATGTATTGTACTTTAAACTTTCATATTTCAAATTTCATTAAAAACATACTATTCATTTACTAAAACCGTTGTAAAACCTTATAATTAAACCAATGGTTTATATCTTCGCTGTGGTGTAACATAAGGCCTGATTCAAATAAATTCAACTGTTGATTTATAATCGAATACAACCGACGGCAATTTGCAAAGCATTCCACCTCTCTTCTAGACAAAAAAGTGTTACTAAATGAGACAGCTCGGTTCGAGAATGTGTTTCACCTAATTGGAACGATCCAGAGCACCGATCCCATCCCCCCACCGTGGGCAACATACCCAACAGGCAGTAGCACAATGCAGCGGGGAATTGCCTTGTCAACTGGGTCATTCATCCTTGTTTACCATCAACAAGAGACCGATTATACCGGACAGCCTATAATTCAATACGTCTGCCTCGAGCGTTCGAGCCTTTCAGCTTCTCTGAGCTATTCTGCACAACCGAACCAACGAAGTTATCGTGTAAACGCACTAGACGACGATAAGAACTGGTGACGATAGAAAGAGAACAACCACGCACCACACTTGCCGATGGTCATAAATAAATCTAAACCACCGGGCCCTAGCTTACTGGCCTCTTGCTTGCCGAAAATTGAGCGAAAGCCTATGCCGAATGCTTGAAAATAATGTCTCGTGGGATAAATGAGCTTTTTGTCTTCCTTGTTGCTTTATTTCAGGCCTTGGACAGATTTCGTCTCCCGTTGACAAATCCACTGAGTGCTTCATAGATAAAGTATTTGCCCGGTGTACAAAATCCTACAAGAATGATGCGAACTGTTCGCGTACATCCATCAAAATGTAAAAGATATTATTAACTTGTGCGTAACCTCTTTTAATCGAACCGGACATCCTAAATCCTGTACCATCAATTAGAACAAGAAAGAGAGGCTGATATGGTTCAATCATACGGCAAATTGGCGCATAGGCAAAAGCATAATAACCGGCCTAGAAATGTCCTCAAAATGTTGTGTTCTAAATCAAATTCCATGGAATAAAACGATCGGATTACGGCTTAGGGGATGAGTAAGCGAACAACAAAAAACCCAATACCAATACCAGGAGCGGTGAAGAATATTTTTCCTTGGCCGTTCTTCTTTTCTTTACGGTTGAGTAGGAAAGAAAATTGAAAATTCTTCACTTTTTTGCCCACCCACTCATAAGATGGTCTAGCCTGTCCTCTATCGGGAGCTTCAAAACAGATAAAATCCCATCAAAGTCGCCGGAAACTAACATTGTACAACGCCTGATCCTGCCTCAGGACGCAACTGTACTCATTTTCTGAACTGATTATAAGGCCTTTCCGGCCGTCTACAGCTGTTCGATCGACCACCATTCATATCTTGAAGGCAAACGTGT
>KB701682.1:0-23832 GCA_000349165.1 Anopheles christyi | reverse complement strand
CCCCCCGGGGTACAGCAAAACAGCATTACAAATTCGCCCAAAAAATGAAGCGACACGAGTTTGAGAATGTTTTGCGGGTGCTTTTGTATGTTCCGCCACACTTAACACGTGTCAAAAGCGGGCCGTTCCGGTGTGGTGGAGCCCGATTTGGGGACCTAGTTTTCCGATAACGCCGTCTAAACGCTGGGCATCATGAACTTTGAGAAATGATTTTCAAATACGTTCCTTTGGTACAGCCGAACGCACACAACACCCCATTGCTACCCATTTTACACTGCATAGCCGAATTTTCAGAAGGCAAACCGCACACACAAACACACTTTTACGACTTGCAGTTGCACACAGGGCGCAATACACCGGGCGAGAAAGTTTGGAAAGTCGTCTTATGGAGTGCTTTGGTGAGCTTTGGGGTACAATGAAACGTTCACACCGCCCACACTAAAAAAGAAAAAAAGAAACAATGATCGTGTAGTGGTCCCGCGACCATTCGATCGCTTTTCGCCAGCAATCCATCGGCAATGATCCGAACCTGCTTCCGGGCGAAATTGAATCTATAACTCACCCGGCAGTTGCCTCCCGCGTGGCGACCGAAACCCGCGCACCATTAATTGCTCCAGATAAATAATCCAATATTAAAGCTCTCGCGCAATTGGCTTTTCTTTCGTGGGGGGGGGGGGGGGCTTTCATCTCTCCTTTCGATTTGGTACAGTTTTCCTCGACCGTGACAATTGGCATTCGGCAGATTTAATCATCCTGCTTCGTTTTATTTTGATTGCCCGATGGGCGAAATGAAAGGAAACCTCCCATTGGAGCGGAACCTCCCTACCCTAGTGGGGGGTTGGCTTTTTTGTTGTTGTGCGAATTCTTTCTCCTTTCCGTTTCCTCCTCCTCCTACCATTCGTCGCTGGCATGGCGCATGGGTTTGGGTTGGCAATCTAACTGATCAAATCAAGCCCCAACGAAAGGCATGGCAGTTGCGCTAATTGAGTTCCTGTTGTCTTTATGGTTGCCTGGCTTTTGCACACATTTCTTTTTGCAATGATTTTGCATGCCACCCCATTGGAAGATGGTAGAAAAATGGCCTTGTAGTTTGTTTTTAAACTCATTCGCGAAATTGTGACAAGGAGAAAACAATGGGCCAACTGCTAAACGCTAACGGTAAAGTACTCTCTAGTTGCTAGTCTCTTTTGCCAGTTCGAGAGAGATTTCTTCATTAGTTAGAGTACATTAAACTTTCATTTGTTTTTTTTTTTTGTGACTATTTTACAGTTGTGACAGTTGTTGTCCTTTCGTTAGAAAAGCAAACAAAAAAGTCAGCTGCACCCAATGCGCAGCTCTCAGTGCCTTGTGTAATGAGAGGTGCATTAATTTGCCACACGCTTCATTTAGGAAAGAACAAAAGCGGTAAACAAAAACCCAATCATCACGCAACCGAGAAGGAAATCCGTTCGCCAAAAAAACAGCACAAAGAACGTAAGCAAGATGCAGATGGAAAGAAATTTTGCACCGTTCGGAAGTTGGTAACTCGAAACGGGATCCATAAGCGAAGCCATACAAGCTAAACACTCTTGCGGTGTGTGCAATACATCTCTTGCCATCGCGTCGAGTTGGAACTGCAAAATTGGAAGGAAACGCGAAGCAAAGTGAACGAACGATTGAGCATTTATGTTAGGTTTTTGCAAGAACGCTCGTTCGCACGTGGCGTGAAATGGTTCGAGTCATTTGAGACAAATTTGCAGCAGCTAATTTTAGACCGCACCATCAGCCCTTGTTTTTGCTGACTACACCAAAACGAGTCTTAATTCGATGTTCCACCTTTTAATCCACCAAATTCACAGAAAATCTGATACTTTAATGTAAGTTTGTCCAATGATGCTTACAATGTTTTCTAATTCATTTCTGATCGTTTGTAAACCCTTGTCCACAGCATGCATGTGCATGTGACGGTGCAAAGTGCAAATTAGACATGATGCTTAGCAATTTGTCACCCGTACCGCAGAGGCCTTCTCTAACCATCCTGTACTTGTGATGTACGCATCGCACGCAGAGCGGAAGAGAGTAGGCCGAGTGGAAAAACGCATGGCCTACTGTACCCTCGGTGAACACAGCTCAAATGTCAAACACGAACAGCTGTTTGAGAAGTGGCGTGAAGCACAGATGTTATTCGCGCAACGGTACAAGAAGGAGTTTGCCGAGGCCTCGACCGAAGAACGCTCGACTGGTGGCGACCACCCCTTCCCGTACCGTGACCGGGCTTCGGAAATGGTCCGCGAATTTTCCACTTCACCTGTCGCAGGACATTCCGGCTAGTGGGTTCGGAAAATCTACCCACTTCCCGCACATCGGGTGGTGCGATGATTCTGCATTAATTTGAGAGCGTACTGCTAAATGCAAAAGAGAGAGAAGCTAACCGCGAGAGTCCACGTGAGACGTGAGTTGTGATATGCGCAGGAGCGTTTTACTTCTTCATATGGAAAAAGGGCACTCTAGAAAGGGTTTTTTGGTTAGTGACTGCATACACATTTGGGCACTGCACTCCCACCGCAACGCATCGACATCGTATGAACTCTCACTGGGATGGGGGGGGAGGAAGATATCATGAAGGAAAACACTTCTTCCAATTTGGACCGATTTAGGAGCTATAATCAAAGCTCATCATTTTGTTTGTTTGGTTGACTTCAGAAATCATTCGTCACGCTCGTTTGGGGTTACGGACCGCAGCACCATACACGTGGTCAAACAAACCCGGGCCTAACACGTCCGATCCGCGCCACAACCGTTTGAATGTTGTTAATTAAACTCGTCAGCAGCCAGCAGAGGGAAAGTGGTGCTATAGGGGAGCCCCTTACATTCGATTAACAGGTGTTAACTGCTATGAAAAGTAGATTCGTTTACTGACCCGTTCGAGCGGCCCATTGGGTTGTCTTTGCAATAATTAGCAACTGAAAATGGAGTATCAGTGCGCTTCTGGGTGGGTGCTGGAGCGTGTTTGCTTTCCTCTTTATCGGTTGTATCATCCTTCTGCGTTTGGGTTGAGTTTCGCGAATTTCGCAATATTGACACGTGGGCAAGGTCAATGGACTTGATCGCTTCATCGTATCAGTTGGTAGTCGGTGTATTCGTTTGCTTCTAAATTAAAAAAAAAACAACGATTGACATACTTTGTAGTGTAAGCATAGCATCGAGCCCGTTAATAGCACGATCAATTATTTGCTTCATGAAATCGAAAGCTCCATTTATCGTCGCGTCTAGACCATCAAGTGCGTTTAAGAAAACGAAAAGGACTAGCAAATTTATTTTCATTTCATTCGAATCATTGAAACGGAAACGTGACCCTAAATGGCAGCTGACGCTATTTCCAAGGCAGTGAGGAAAGCTATTTATGACTCCATGAGGAATGTTCTCGGTCTTATGGCAGCTCATTATCCGCCCTGATTACCAGAAGATATCTCACATCCTAATATTCGGATGATGAACATCAGCACTCCCAACGGTCAAACACTTCATCTTCTTGCTTACGCATAAAGTAAACGAAACCGACAAGACGTCGGTACCTTATCATCTGCTTTGATGCTGCACTTATCGTGTGTTGTTGAAGATGTGCCTACTGGATGAGCTATTCGTGCGCTTCCAAGGAATGCCCGTGGACGTGTACGTATCAGGGTAAAGATCGTCCCGTACCCGTAATCGATAAAGTAATCTTTGACACAGGCAGATGGACTCGACCACCGGGTGGAAGGACTGTATGCTATTTGGCGCTTCACTGTCCGGACCAATATTTCATCGCACGAAAGGAACGGAAAAAGCACCGTCCGATACGCCTTAAGGAGAATGGTCACGGCCAACTGACAGAAGTATCGCTCCAAGTAACGCCCGAAGTAGCGCCCAAGACCATCACCGTCTCCGCTGCCCATAAAGCTTGCTTGTGCTTCGACAGTCGGAAGCAAGCGGAATAGCTTCATTTATCCACGTCTAAGATTGCTCGTCCTCGAGCTGCTTCACCCATTCGTCCACTGGAAGGATATCATTAACTCCAAGTCGCACCGAAAAGCACAGAACCCTCCAGTGTAAGATGGCCAAATGCGAAATCGATGCCCATTTGCCCAAAAGTAGCCTTCAGATTGGGCATCACACCCTCCCTCCCACAACCCGTCCACCTCCTACGAACCCACTCTGACGGATGTCCCATCGATTTGTTTCTATATTTGTCGTCAATGGTTTATTTTTATTTGGCTTTTGCCGGCTTCTCATGCCGATGTCGCTCCCACCGAATCCGAATCCTTTAGGACCGCATAATTCGCGCAAATGTTGTGGCAAATGGTGTGCGATCAATAATACGGAGTGATGGTGTGCGTTTGTGTGCAAACCGTATATGCTTGCTCTAGTTGATGCCCTGCCAGCGGAACCATGAGTTCCGGTTGATTCCACATGATCCAGTCGGTATCCTGGCAGGTTGGGGGGGGGGGGGAGCAGGAACAGGAGCTAAATAGGAAATATGTCGCCTGCGCTGCACTCAAACACAATGGTCACAATGATACGGTGCGGGTGCTACGGGTTGATGGTGCCGTATATACGATTTTATGGCTTTCTTCCGGTTCCGGTCCAGTTCTGTATCGGTCATTCGTCGTCGTCGTCGTTGTCGTCGTCGTCATCGTCGTCGTTGTGGTCACCAGGAAGGTGTTAGTGGCTCTCATCCATTTCAGCAGAATCCCCTCCCCAATCCCTTATCCTTGGAATATGCCGTGTCTATCGCAAATGCAGTGCCAGCACATAATGCCCCGGTGTGCAATGCAGCAGGATGAAAGAAGTTGCATCGAGGATGTACACGGTTCAACTCAAACATCATCGCATAATATCATATCGATCGGAAATCAGCATTCAAAATTTCATCATCCTGTTTCGGGTGACCGTTTTCTTTCCTTCCGCCCGACACACAGCCCAAGAAGATGCACGAATAACACGCATTGCGAAATTGACATGTGTCCTCGTTCGTGAAGCTACCTTTACGTGGCTGTAAACTGTAGCCTGACTTCATTTCCATACGAATCGCGATGTTTTATAGCTACCGTTGGGGAATATACCCGTCAGCTCCGGTGGCCCTTATGGCGACGGAGGCAATACTTTTTCTCCACCGTGTGATGGTGGTGGTGGCGTTCCAGGTTGCAATCTGGCTTTCTGGCTTCAAGCCACGCGCCCACCACCCGTGGAACATTAAAAGACACGAAAAGTACCAACATAAATAATAATAAAAATCCATATCCGATTGCGCAATCAGGTGGGAGCATTGGCGTGCGAAATGCCACACTTTGTAGACGGTGTCCTGCGACACAGCGCCCTTCGGACGATGGAAGCAGGATGGCGGGCAGCAGTACACTATTACGCTATGTGTATACATATATATATGTGCACTTTACCTGATGGGAGGTTAGGGATGAGTTGCAGATGCTGGCATGGTCTCAGAATACAACATTTACCACCTTTTGGCGGTCGCAAGCCCGAGTTGGCAACCGAGGCCGGCTGGCTTTAATATGTAATGGGGGCTTTGTTAACCTGTGAGGTTTGTCCTTGCCCGTGCTCCTTTCATATGATAATTCCGGTGCAAAATGGAAGCACCATCGCGAAGCCTACCGACCGAGTACGATTGCCAGACGGATCAGAGAATATTAAACTGAGTAGGCGAAGAAAAAAAATGGTTGGAAAAGAGGCGGGGTGAGTTTAAAATGCTGGTTGGAAGGTTGGCTCTACGGTAGCCTCCTCAGGCTGTGAGCATTTGTGTCCGATTATGATGATATTTATTGCATTAGAAATCCCTGCAAGAGAAGCCAGTATGGTAGCTCATGCAAATCTACTGGTTAGTGGTGTTAGTAATAAAATGATAAACAAAGGGCTTATATCTACTGGAGTTTCATCTTTATTTTTCATGACATATGTTTATACATTTTACATCGCAACAGGTTACTCAAAAGCTAAATTCTGTTACGAAACGTGCTATCACATTTTGCTTTATGTCGAATTGCTCGAATAAAGCTCTGAAGACTGAAGCGCCAAATACTGTTTTACCTTTGTTTAGATTTTTCTCCCTAGCGAAACAACAAATCGATAACAGGATGCAGCGGTACCGACGATGACGTTGTGTAGTCTTCCAGTGACCGCACCGAACGCGATCGAAAAGATGGCCGACAAGCGATAATGTCAAAAATTTAAATATAATAGGCACCGATGCGCCACCGTTTATCATCATCAGCTCTGGCGAGTTTGTTGGTCGTTTTCGTCCCGCGACACAGCCACACCTGCAGACATCGACCGTTGGACCGTTGCATGATGCCGGGCGGCCACTTCCGTTCCGTACCGAGTTGGCACACTTCCCACCGAAACACGGAAAAACTGCAAACTCGGCATTAATCAGCCAAATATCGATCAGTAGAGCCACCCCAGTAGGGTATTGGGGTACTGGCTGCTTCAAGAAAGCTTCACTCACTGCAGGGCAAAACTATTTCGGTAGAATAGTTCGTGTACGAATATCTTAACCTTTTCCTCGCTCAACAATGTACAAGCTAAGCTAATGGAGAGAAGTAGGAGGTAATCGGGTATGTGTCAGTTTGAATTGTAATTTCATTCTATTTTCAAGTGCACCAAGGGAATGCTTCTGGGGCAACCGCTTTCGAGGGACTATTTTAAACTTTTCCAAAGTGTTGTGCCCGAAAAGCGCTCCAAGCACGCTCGGAGAACACGGTGGGGTTTGCGTTGGATAAGCGACATCGATTTTTCATTAGCTACCATTTCCGGTAGCTTTTTCGGTGGTGGAATCTTTTGCTTCCATTAGCCGCCAGTTCAACATTGCAAAGGGCAAACAATCATTTAAAATAGCGATGGCGGGGCGTTCTTGAGCGAGAAATCGATTCTAAAGCTTCACAGCCGGCTCAGACGTAAAAGCCATAAAGAGACGAAAGAATTCCCTTTCGGTGGATAAATTCTTCCACAAGCAGACCGAGCCCTAGCCCTACCAAAAAGGAACGTGAGCGGTGGAGCGGGTGAGCTTTCTCGGCGCCGGCGAACACGGTAAAACGGCTCCCACGGCAAAGCCCTTGTTTCGCGCCTCTCCATCTGTGCGTGTGCGGCGACCTGCTCGGTATCCGAAAAACATGCCATCCGGGCCATTTTGGGCTCCGAAGCTCCCAAAGCTCGGGCTCGAAAGGGCAGCTCGAAAACCGCGAGCGAGAGCCACCGAAGCGAAAGCTAAATCGAAAACCCAACAGCACACTGGAAACGAGCGTGAAAACCGTAGGGGATGGATGGGGATGCGAACGACCACGCGCGCAACACCATGGTAACGAAGGAGAAAGCGAAACCAACGAATAATTTCAGACGATCGGATCGAGTAGGCCACCTCCTGCGGAGCTGGTCGCCTGGCAAAAGTAGAGCATTGTTGTGGATGTCGTCGTCGGCCGTGAGCCCCGAAGATGGCCCCGGATTCTGGTCGGCGGTGTTCCCCACGCCGAGTCACAACTATACGTGCGTGAGTGTGGTGGAGCATCATCGTCTTCATGCGACGACGATGGCGACGTTTAGCAGTTTCCCCAGCGCAATCGAAACGGCCGCCAATCCATGCGGTTGGGGTGTGAACTTATCATCTCCCCCACAATAGCGCCGTCGGGCCGGACTCGGGCCACGCTGATTGGCAGACGGCGAAAGTTCGCTTTCGATGACCACCACTAAACTCGATATGCCAACACCGGGAGCGCAGCAACCGCAGGCAGTTGAGGGCAGTTCTACCAGTCGAGCTGCTATCCCCTCGTGTCAAACGAGTGTACTCACTCAAGGCCTGCTTGGGTAGAGCGAGAAAGCAGGCCGATTCTGTTCTCTGTCATGCGCAGTGCTCTGGTGCCTCTCGGGAGACTGGTAGAGACACCTCTTTGATTCTCTGAGAGCCGGATATTTTTTGTCATTTTCTCTGGAGTCACGAGAGCAACCGATTCGAGCCGGCTTCTTCTTCTCCGCCAAAGAAGTCAATTGCAATGGCGGTCGGTGTACAAGAATCGAAACGGTTGAATCATGCCAAGGGGTGTGTGTGTGTGTGTACAGCGGTTTCGCCTGGTAGGTGAACGGCGCCTGGTCCACCGTGCGTCAGTGTGTCACCGAGTGACGTCGGCAGGTAGCCTGCTGTCAGTGCTGCCACACTGTTCTGTTCAATCATTTTCTTTCTCGCGTTTCGACAGTTGCACAAAATTTGCATCCCGCGAGAAGGCCACGCGGCATCCACAGTGGCGCGAGCTCGTTAAGCACCCGGCCAAATGATGGCCGCAGTCGTATTATTTTTCAATGATCATTAACACAATGGTTATTGCCATCATCATGATGTTGGTTCGAGCGACGTGAAAACGCGCTCCAATTTGCTGCGGTAATTTATGTGTTTCCTCTTCCACCGCGTATCGCAACGACGGGCGGCCCGACCTGGCCCGGTGCACCTCCTTCGTACGAGCAAGAACCTCCGTTCCTGGTAAGTTCGTGGATAGATGTTACGAGACATTTTGTTTTGTTTGTTCGGTGGTGCAACGCAAAACTGAACCTGATGGCGGCTACATGTTACGCCCATTTTAGTTCTGTTCCCACCATTGCTCTTTTCGCGCACGGTGGACATCCCAGACCAATATCAACCATTTTGTTTGCGTCGCTTTGAAAATCTCGTTGCCATCCATCGCTCATGTCGCAATAGAATTGGGAGGTGTTTTCTGTGATTTGTTTGTGCACGCGGTGTAGGATTTATAAACAATTTCAAATGCTGCAGGAACTGTATACCGAATCTTATAGGCATGGCATGGGACATGTATCTCTATTTATTGCAAATAACTTGAATCAATCGAAACAAAACCGAATGACAATGTGGACAATATGGATAATGGAAAAAATAATAGGCAACAGTGGTGTGAAATTCCGCTAGGAAAAAGCAAAGTTGCGCCTTAAAGGCGAGAGCAGCAAAAATGACTTGCGGGGTTTCGCAGTCGGTAGGATTCGAACCTACGCTCCCAGAGGGAATCTGGTTTCTAATCAGACGCCTTAACCGCTCGGCCACGACTGCTTCTTGCAGAGTGCGGTGACTATAGTGCTATAAAAATCGAGACAACTCACAACTCGGTCTCATCGGTACAGAAACCGGTTTTACTCTACGTTTCTTTGCACATCAACGCTGCAACTAGCTCTGTTGCTGCGCCCTTACTGAAATGCGTGTGTATGTGTGCAACAGATCGTACGCTACCTTCAGCGCTATAAACAAAACCCTTCAACGATCACAGTTTCATTCCCTACCACGAGTGCATTTACCCTGCACCGAATGCACTTTCAGCAACCCACGCTTCACCTTCCCACCTCTCAGCGTCGCATGTAGGGCCATTGCACTTTAGTTCTTAGCTAGTACAGATCTACCGCTGCGATCGCCTGATCTCTTGGTAGAAATGTTGCCGAAACATAATATTCTCGCGGTTACCAAACCACCCACGGTGAAGGGTTTTCCGCAGTAACTAGTTGTAATCGTCTTGCTAGTGTAGTTTAAGGGATGGCTTACTATTAGAACCCGTTTAACACCCTCCCCTACCACCACTCCGACGGATCCGACGGATAGTTGCGCGCATCACGATAGTGCACTTGCACACTACCTCCTGCATCGCATTGATGCATAGTGGCTTTGCGACTCCTGTGGTCGCAACTATCGCAACACGCAAGCTGACGGGCACAAGCAGATGCAATTGGCAACCCTTTGCTGGTGTGTTTATTTTTTTTCTTTTACAAAAGGGCCCTTCCGAGTCGTTACGAAGCTATTGCCCTTCGCGTAACGACGAAGGGCCGCTGGTAAAGGCGAACGATGGAGAATGTAGTTCGAAATAATAAGTAAGAATGCATTTGAGAAGCATCGTTAAAGGGAACCTCGCTACTCAAGATGCACCGCGCCAAACTGCATCATCATCATTTTCGCTCAGGGATGCTCAACTATTGCCAGACGAGTGAGATGCATTCAGAGCGTATAATATGGCTTAAGTAAAGTTATTAGTTGTAATCGTTTCGTAACTGTAAATGCTCATTTGTTAGGGAAGAATGCGAAGCAAAAATTGTAAACATAAAATTTTCATTGAAATTAGGCATTTGTTAGTTCAAACACATTTTTCTGGGGCCGTTTAATTTGGTTTATACTTGCTCCCCATAACTGTTGAACTTTAAATGCTAAGAAGAGCTGCTAAGTTTTTCTAAAGAAATATTTATTTTGTTTCTCTGTGCAATCGGAAAATCCCATGACATTGGCGATGATGAAAAGTTGTTCATCCCTGCTTCCCTGCATCGCGCGTTATGTGTGTGATTGTGTTTGTGTTTCGCCTGGTACCAACCGAGCACCAATGGAGGTGACCGGCGCACGAAGGCCGCCTCAATGGCGAATCACGACGAAATTCACTCGCCAGCACCGAGCTGAGTTTCGCGCGTAAATTTCACAGGGCCACACCAGGGTCGCATGCGTTTTGCAGGGCGTTTTGCTACCTTCGGTGCAGTTCGTTCAACGTTCGGGGTCGCTTCGGTTTGCCGAAAATAGGCCGAGCGCGATGGCGCTGTCACGTTTTCATCACGTCATGTCGAAGTTCCCACCGGGCGCGCAGCACGCGCAGCAGTACCACTGTTCGACGCGGTTCCGCATACACTCCCGGTCCGTCGCCATGGATACGAGTCAAGTTCAGTGTCACGCGTGCGATGGCGGCCAAGTGAAATCCCATGGTCGTGGCCTCATTTCCTAGCCCCGGCTCGGTGTCAGGGTCCTGCGTTGGTGTGGGGACGGTTTATTTCACTTTCGTTTTCTTGTTCCTACCTTTTTTAGACAACGACCAGGGCAGCAGACGACGTAGCAGTCGCAGACGGGATAACACTGACGGCGGTCGTGGCCGTGCGCGCTCACGCCGTCAATGACATGGCAATGTCCTTGGATGAATCTGCACCAGGGAGGCATGCGCAGAGCAGGGCGCCGACAGTCAAGAGGGCAATCAACTCTGTACATTCGTTGAGTATTTCGATACGTGTGTGTGTGTGTGTGTGTGTGTAACGGTGCGTATCAACAGCGAATGAGAAGAGAGGTTACACGACCACAGTGTAATGTTGTATGGGAAGGGTTTGCGCGATGAGTTACAGCCGATCTACCAGCGTTGCTACGGTGACTGGTACTGTTCTATCCCCCTATGCTGTCTCGATTGTTGTTTTCCTATTCGTTTTAGGTGCAATACAGGTGTTTTGAAATATTCTTTATGATTAATTGATTGTAGATTTTTATGCACGTCCCTCATTTTCGCAACGTTTATTGCACGTATGTACAATGCATATTAAGGACAGAAATGGGATATTGAGTACATTGGACAGCGCCAAGAATGATTTCAATCGAAGCAGCTATAACATCGATGACCGTTTGATTTTGGGATGTTACATGAGAGTTATCGAAACCGACACGATGGTACGGAAATACACACTTCATTAGGGACGCAGGCGCATGCCAAATATATGTGCTCTGCCGCTTTATCACGCATCGAATGCAACTGTGTCTGTCCCCTGCAATTGCACCGAGGGACTCGGGGTAATAATGTTAATATCGTCGTTATGCGCATGGGACAACAGACACCGAACAATGACATTAATGATTATACATTTGGTGGGCGTTTTAAAAATCGCCAATTACCTTCCTGCTAATTGATTTCGCTTTTACCTTCGCTCACGTTTTGGCGCGCGTTCGGTGTCCTCTTTTTGCCAAATTGCATTAACACATTGCCCGGTGACAGTGTCCTGTTGCACCGTTAGTATGCAATCTTGGTACCGATGTCGCAGTGCGAAGAAGTGCGCGATCTGTCTTTGGAAGCGAAGCAGCCGCACGAGCTTCTTGGAGATGTGTGCAACCACCCTGCGATAAAGACGAACCACACACACATATTTGCACAAAAGGGGCACTTTTCTTATCGAATGGGGTTCGCTGTTGGCAAAGGGCGGGAACCAAGCACGTTCGCAACAAAGTTGCTGCGCTCGCTCGCTCACTGCGTGTTGCGCGCGTTCGCGAACCACATGTTCAATTTCGAAATCGTATTCCGCGGCCACCATGCCGAGCAGGAGGTACGGTTCAACACCAGCTGCGCGTAACCAACGGTGCTTGGTAGTGTGGAGAGATATTGTACCGGGTGACGTCACCATCGACGACTTCAGCGAGTTTGTTGTGTTTGCTCTGCACGCTCATGCGCCTCCCGGCAACATTTGTATGCAAATTATGATAGAATTAGAATAGGGCTTCAGAACGTGGGGAGATTGGATCTGCCTCTTTGCTCGAATCATCACTGTTTGCCGCCAGTTTCGGCCACAGTGGGAGACCTGTTTCGTTCTTACCGACTAGAATGATTTTATTTTTGGTTTTGCAGTCTCGAAAATTGTAAGCAAATAAACTACATTGCACTAAGTAAAACTTAGTTGATTTTGTTTACAGTAGTATTTGTCGCACATTTTCGTCCACTTTATTTGTGAGAACACCACCTTTGGCGCAGTGTGTCGTACAAAAGTGTTAGAACTAGAAGCGAACACGAGTGCTTGGACGTGTTCCCTACTCGGTGCCTGCGTCCTTGTTACTTCGGTTCATATTTTTGCTGGAAAAATGGGTCCATCCCCTCGGAGTTGCCAGCAGAACCGGGACTCGGGGCGTATCCGATTTCGATCTGCTGCTGGCACTCCTGCTCGTACCGGCAGTGTGGCACCATCTTCTTCTTCTCCCCGAATGGTCCGAACGACCCGCTTCAAAGCGGCGAGGTAGCCTTCTCCAGGGTCTGCGCTGTTGTGCAAAGATTCGTTCTTTTTCGACCGGATTCGATCAAATCTTTTCGGATTCGATCCGCTCGCGCGTAGTACCGCGACTGGAAAGGAGCGGATTCTCCCTTTCTTTCTCGAATCTCGGAATCGAGTTGCTTTGCTGCGGCACAAACTCCTCACACCACGACTCCTGGTTGCGTTGCGAATCAATAAAAGAACAAAACACGTCGTCATCTGTGTATCGCGCTCTCGCGCTCGACTCTGTCTTGCAAGACGCCGGCCTGGGTAGCGACGACGCATCTTGCGTCCTCCACAGACAGCTGGTGGCGTCCTAGTGCCCTGGTAGCGCTACCCCATGAAGACAATAGTTTTTGGACAACTGTCTCGTGTGCGCACCCAGGGCTCGCTCTCGCGCTAGGTCCGGATGGCAACTTGCACCCGATTCGGCCGAGGCTGGTGCGTCGAACGTGTTGGGGTTCTCGATCCGCCGACCCTCTCGGTGAGCGTGGTGGTGAGTGTGGTTCGGAATCGACTCGGATCGCCTCGAATAAGTACGAAAAATTTCACAAATCACACCCAGGGCGCATGCTGCGAGTAGGTTGATCTGTACGCCAAGCTGTCATCGCGCTTGCGCATGGATATCTCTCTCTCCCTACGCATTAAGCCCCTGCACATAACGGGCAAACGAAGCCGTTACTGTTCTGCAAAGCAGCAGAGGAAACGCGTTGAAATGTGGCGCAAGGGTGCTTTCGAGCAGATCCTGTTGTCCGGATAGAAATGACCGAATTGCAGGTTGTTTTAGGCGTGTATTTTTTATTGAGCACCTCGCCCCGGTTGGTCGGGTTTTTCTACATGCTGCCTGATCCACTCGATGAAGTAAGCGACCCCGGTGAAGATGTTGGGGCGCCAGGGAGATGCGCACGGGTATGGTCCCCATGAAACGAGTCCAATCAGAACAGGTTCCTCGCTGACACGCGTTCCGTTCATTGTGACTAACGGTCCACCGGAGTCCGCTGAGCAGGATGATTTCGAACCATCCTCCGGACCGGCGCACAGATTCGTCTCCGCTAGATGACTCACGTCGTACCACAGCTGACGGCATTCAGCGTAATCCACTAGAGGCAGTACAACTTTCTGGAAGTAAGGAGCCCAATATAACACTTGGTAGATTAGGAAGCTCAACAAGTACTTGCTCGTAGCTTATCCGGATATTCGGGTATCAAGGCGGGTGTGACCGCTCCCCAACCACTGACTAGCGCGTTTCCATAGAATGATTCGTTCAACGTAGGCAATCGAATTGGATTGACGGTCTCGCCCAGCACGAACGGATCGGCAACTCGAATCAGGGCAATGTCGTACGGACACACTGTCCCACAATACTGTTCATGTGTAATAATCTGTTCGGCCTTTCTTCGCTGGTTCACTTCCTCTGGGCTCAGAATGTTGTGGGCTCCTGCCACTATCTCTATGAAGCCATCCTCCGTGTAGGACGTTTTGCAGTGTGCTGCCGTCAGTATCCAGCTCTCGGTCAAGATGGCACCACCGCAGAAGTGCATCGGTGTGATGGAATCATTGTTGTAATTCCACTGCACTGACACCTGATAAGGGAGCTCGTGAGGTGCCGTTTCCTCTCCTCCGATGATCCTATGCACTGATGAAAAGGGCTGATGAATGAAGTGTCAGTTAGACGCGTACTGTTTGCTCACCTGTGGCAGTTAGTACGGGACTCAGAAGGAAAGTAAAAGCACACCAAAAAGAAAGATTCATGATGCGACAGAAGCGCAACACGCCACAACACTACCGATAGAGCAATGGCACAGTTCAATTGCGCTATTTAGCTATTTATACAGACATGAAGTGGCCAACTAACCCACTGGATTTGATGGAGATGTGTCCCATGCTGCCAATCTCCCGTTAAGTCGTCTGGCTAACTGTTTCCATGTTTAAATGAATGTTTGAATCGAGCTTGCGGTTTGGTTTCCTGATAAAAAACATTGTGCCTTTGTGATTTTCGTGACATCTCTTAAATTTTCGAAATTTTAAATTTCATCTTTAAGCTGACGCTTTTTAGTAATTTATTAACATTTTGTGAAGGAAAAGCATTCCACCAATCTCGCGGGGGATTGAAAGGCAGGCGAACCCGAAGTACACCTTTCGCTTCGCATACCATACTGCTAACGGATCGGATCGAAATATGAAAACCAGTTCGCAGCACCACGGAGAGCAAACCCTTAAAAGTGCCGATAGGGGAAGGTACATACGCTTGGATAAACGTGGAACTGGCCCGCGTCGTGTGGTCGCGGGTGTGTGGTTAACGCCCATGCAAGGGGAAGTGAAACATTCCTCCACATCAACCTGCTGTTCTGCTACTGGGGGATTTACGAAATCTCGCGAGCTGCGGCCCCAACACACCAAAAGGGGAGCGTTTTTTCGAACGAGTCACTTCAACGCAAAAGGGCGACCCCAATCGTGTTTGGGGGAGGGGAGGCCTTTTTGGAGTGGGTGTGGAAAGTTTGCCAAAAAGTTCGTAGTTTTGGGCAACGTCAACGTCCGCGTGGTAGTAAAATTTTGGACGTACCCTCCCCGTCGCCCGCCTTTTGGAAGGTGCAATTGCACCAGGAAATGCAACGTTCTTGTTGCGTATGGGGATGCGGGACATGTAGCGCAACCGGGGAAAGGGAGGGCCGGGCACGGTACGGTCTCATTATCTCAGTTTCAGTTTTCTACATTTTCTTCAAAAATTTTATCCAATATCACAGGAGAAAAGGGTTTCGGGAAGGTGGAGTTTCGAGTTTTCGGGCACGAGCACCAGTCAGGTGAACGCAGAGATAGAGCGCCGCCGAGCAAAGAGCGAACAAGTGGCGACACGTGGAACTTGCGCAACGGCGTCGGCGTCCGAGTGCGGAAGCGTCGATGCGTAACGTCTCACGTACGGCGGGTGGGCATCATGGGCTGTAGCGCGCGCTTGTGGGAATCGGTGAGCGTAGGATGCATTTTAAAAGAGAACACTGGCGCTGTTGTGTGTTGGTTGGAAAGGGCTTTGTTCAGAAGGGCTCGAAACAAGTTTACTGATGCATTATATGATGATACAATTTTATTATTTTTATCAGATCACAGTTTTGAACTGTGAATGAGGGAAAGCAAATTTCTTCGAATAAGTTTGTCGAGTTATTATTACAATTGTCGAGTTATTGCTCAACTACTTACTGCAAGACATGCTCTCGCCTTTTTCACCCTAGTCTTTGCGCTCTCGTTTCTTCGGCGCTTTTTACTTCGTCCGGTCGTTAGCGGGTGTTGTTCATGGTACAGCGGTGTGCCCGCTTCCCATACCCTCACTACCATGTTTGGTTTCCGGACATGCTGCTTGGTAACGGAGTGCCCTACCAAATCCCATATGGCCCTGGTAGAATGGATAAAATTTTTGTTGAAATACCGGAAATTGAAATTCCACCACAGCGCAACCCCGATGCGAAACTGCGCTTAGAACCAGTAGAACCAGTGTGTAGAATTGAAAACGCGCGCCGTTACCATGGTAACTCTACAAAAAGCTCCCGCTAGACTGGCTTTTGTTTTTTGTTTGTTTGCTTCTTTGGCGGGCTTTTATGGCTTTTCGCAAAGGGATGAAGAAGCTCTTCTCTAGCCTAGAACGATGGGCTCTCGGGCTTTGGCTAGCATAAATGCTTCTCGAACTCCTTCTAGCCTTGTCGTTCGTTTTCCCCCTGCCGAGAAAGAAAGATGCCCGAAGGCGAAGACACGACGCCGGCCCACCAGCTCTCGGGGAAGCATATAACCGGTTCGCCTATCCGAGCCCATCATGCTCTGGTGTGCTCAGCATGGGGAAAGCAAAGTGGCAACATAAGCGAAGCCCGAGAACGGGAAGCGCATCGAACCCAAGATAGAGGTACCGAGAACCAACCCACCCGGCAAAGGAAGTTGAAGATGAGCACGGGAAACACACACACACACACACAGAGCAAACAGGCAACAAAAAGATGCGCACAGATGAGCGCCGAGAGAAGAACACGGCCTGCGTATGTTTGTGTGCGTATGTGTGTGTGTGTGTGCATGTCGAGCGTGAACCAGATCCAGACCAGACCCCGCAGCAGCTGGCAGCATGTTCGGCGAGGCGTATCGACATCCGTTCCGTCGTGGCTCATCCCATGCTGCATGCTCTCTTGTTACAATTTCAGAAAATGTGCAGCTGAAATAAACAACTCTCGCCATCTGGTCGTTTCGTTCTGTTTTTCGTTTGCGCTTTTCTCAAAAAAATAGCATCAGTCCGTGAACGAGGGAAGGGTCAGAGGAGGAGTTCTTCCGCTTAGAAGAGCGCGCTGTGTTTTCCTCCTAACGGTTAAGGGGTGCTTTGAACCGCTCGGCGAAGCTCCTCCATCTAGACCACCTGGTTGGTGAAAAACTGCAGAAACTTGCACGTGAGTTGCCGGTACAGCAAAAAGCTTCCGGAGAAGAGCATATTGGGCTAGTTTCCCATCCACGCGTGAGTGATGCCATTTTCTACTCTGCTCGATAGTTTCGCTGCTAAGCAAGCATGCGATGTTGGTGGTGGTCGTCTTCAGCATTCGGGCTGCATCTGGCCGACCAAGCGGAACTAGCCTGTTTGTGTGTGGGGTACACTAGCCTTTGCCAAATGCAACGCGGAGGGAGGAAGTGTCGAGAAACTAGTTTTCGCGCGGAAACCGGACCCACAAAACAGCTGTTCAATCTGAAGAGGAGCTTCTCGCTAGCTAATATACCAGACGCACTGAGCGAGAGAGGGAGAGGGCAAAGCCAAGATTTTACCAACGACAATCGAAAAAGACCATTAAGCGACTATAAAAGTACTAGAGGAAGATGCTACTCCGTAGGTAGCAGCATGTTTTTTTTTTCGTTTGGGGAGTTTTAGATAAACAGTTGTAATAAAAATGTATATAAACAGTCAGCACACCCTGCACGAGAAACGTCACTCAAACCACACAAAGCCACCCTACCGCATCCATCCGAGTTGGCTGTGGTGCTACGGGTTGAATCGGTTTATATGGGTTTTCATAAAAGTTTACTACCCATTTTTATGACCCAAAACGCACTGCCGCTACCGGAATGAAAAAAAAACCCTCATAAACCGTCATGTTTGATGAGTTGGGTCCCCTACATAAGGGGATCACGTTGCCGAGTGCAATGTATTCCAACGAAGGGTAGGTCATGTGTAGCAACGCGTCTTCAAAAAAACGTTCAAAAGTGCAATTGCAAAACAAAGTGTTATTCCATCATCAAGCGCATTGCTCCCAAAATCGCATTTGTTGCTAAATCGATCGTTTCTTCGCCTTTGCTGCAAAACACGCGCAGTACGAGGACTCTCTCTGGCTAGGGCAACGTTAAGAACACCGCAGTGCACAAGGAATAAAAACAACCCCTCCAGCCCGGTAGTGTGAGTGAGAGAGCAAGGGCAAAGATCTCGGAATTTCGAGTGTGGGAAATTTTTTATCGATCCGCAACGATTCGGCCAGGAGTGAAGCAATGGCAGGAGCATTAAGCATGGCGCGCGTACCCAAGGATACAACGGAGCGTAACGAGCGCAAAACATAAAAACAGACACATACAGGGAGAGGGCGAGATAAATCGATCGAAACCGAGAAAAAAAAAACCAACCGTTTTCCTTTGGCCTGTTTCCCCCTTTTGAATGAGGACGGTAGCGACGGTTGGACCGGTTTTTCAAGGCGTGCAAGGATATTATTGGTTTCCCTGTTCGGGGGGTCGGTCGGTCTCGTCTCTGGTCGTACTGAGCCGGCGAGGCTGCGCAAAGGATATGATACGCGTGCTAACCGCGTGTACACACCCCTGTTGGTAGGTTTTACATAAAATTTCACATTTGCATTTCACTTTTCCTTCCTCACCAGCACCACCACCATCGTTTGGTGAGCGTTTGATAAGGTGGTGGATGCACGGGACAGGAGATAATAAGAGAAGGACCGCAAATGACGGACAACGTGTACGCAGCATCCAAGTGGTCGTTGTTGTTGTGTGGCTGTGGCTCTCCGGTTCACTCCCATTCCGCTTGGTGGCGTGTGATTTTTTCGATAATTTATTCGAAATACTGTTTCTACCAGCGTCTCAGGAGTGTGCGGAGGCTTCCCGTGTTCGGTGCACACGAATGGCCGAAATTTCGAACCCGAATGCAGAATGCGACGAATTTAGAAGTGAAGCGCAGCGAAGAGATCGTTCGAGCAGTGCGCAAAAGAAACGGACGAATGAGAAGAACCTAATGATGATGATGATGAGGGTGAGGGTTATGGTGCATGTATGGTGGTATGCTGGTGTTTTGGGTTTTTCGGTGTGGGATGCGCTTTTAATTGGGTCGCTTGCATAATTCACGGAAATGGGAATCTAGAACAGGTCTTTAGTGTTGTTATTTTCCCGTAAGACAAAAAAAAACGTTTCACTCAACTAATGTAGCGTGAGATCATCGACAGCATCATAAATTGAATAGATCAATAGGTGCAATTATCGTTGCATGTCCAGCGGTTGTGGGATTGCATTTTTAATTGCACACAATTGGCCCCACACGAGCCGGCGGATCAAGCTCAATCATCAACCGCAGCGCCTCCTTCCATATTATAAGATTGACGGACGTGAGATAACTCCTCACCAGTTGTTGCGTGAAGCTCACTCGCATCGGTTCGACCAAAGCAAGTGTTAAAATGGCAGCCAGAGTGCTAATCGCGTTTGCCATCCTGACCTTCGCCGGGGTAAAGTTGGTCATGGGACGTGCTGGACGCAAAGGTTGATGGATTGATTGGATTGGGGGTTTGTTTTGCCATCTTTCAGCAGCACTGCGTACGGGGACAGACGGAGCTGTCTGAGTTGCCGGAAGTGAAGGGATACAAGCTACACTGTATCGAGGCTAGCGGCATTACGGAGACGTCGGCGAAGAAGCTGGCCGCTGGTGAGACCATCAAAGATCCAGACCAAGCAACGAAGGTGACACGGCGTAGTTCGCACATTAACACACATTTCAACACCATCCAACCGTCTTCCTCTCTCTGCCTCCTTCTTCTACACACAGTGCTTCGTGCAATGCTTCTTTCAAAAGCTGCGCCTGGTGGATGAGACGGGAGTCGTGCTGAAGGACAAGCTGGAGGTGTTCCTCACCAAGCTGATGGATGCGGACAAGGCGAAGGATTACGTGAAGCAGTGTGACCTGCGGCGAACGAATCCGTGCGATACGGCATACGCCGTGTACGATTGCTATTTGGGCAAGAAGGCGAAGCTGTTCTGAGTTTGCCCTGTGTTGTGGTTTCAGTTTAAAATAAAAATTAGCTCACCAAAACAAAAAAACCTGTCCTCTTTGTGGTACGTCCTATTTCGCATGAGCTGTAAGAAAGTGAAAGTTTGCTTCATTACGCAATGAGGCCCACGGGGGGGTGAATGTCTTAAAATGGGGGAAAACATGAGCTTCCATCTACGAGCATTTCGTGTAGCTTCAATAAAAGGTGCAAAATTACTTTTATTTTCAATATGATGCTGTTGTTAAATATGCTTTTCGTCCATCTCGTGCACATCAGTGCATCAGTGTGTGGTGTTGTCACGGTGGAGCTACTTTTCATGCAACTTCGCAATTGCACCAGAGACCGTGTGTTTCCATCACAATGGAGCTTCCACTTCCACAATGCACACTGCATCTTTGCATCGGCGGCTCGAACCCAAGGCCAACTAGTCGGCCGGTGTGGCTGCGTCGCGAGTGCATTGACGATGCACCGATGCAAGCGCTCCATAGTACGGTTACCCTCTCCGCTGGTCTCGCTGGTGGGGATTAAGCTCTTGGTCTGCCTGGAGTGGGGTACTGGGGGTGGAAAAGGGGTAGGGTGGTACTGAGACATGGTGGATGGAAAGCTGGAAGTTGTTTCCAATGGTTCCATCCGACGCGGAGACCTGCTGAAATGCATGAGTTCCTGGTACGAATTTTTATCTATGAAACTATTCCAAAGCTCCTAGACGATGCCGGTCCAAGTAGCCATTGGTACAACACGTTAACCCAATTGTTTCCCTTCACAACGGATTGGTGGAGAGTTTTATCCAACCGATGCCATAGCAACGAGGCATGGGGTCGAGCTGGAGATACGTTTTTCCCATCCCCCATACCTAGTGTTGGAAAATCGATCTACAGTCGCTGGGAAAATGTATCCCAACTACAATCGTATTCGGATGGGAGGGAAAAGGAGGGGATAGTTTTCTTGCCAACGGGGGCGAAACTAGCCTAGCGACGAGTCATCTGTGCGTCTGGTACGCTGTGTGAACGTTTTCTCCTACTACGAGAGAGGAGGATAGTTTGCAGTGAGCGAGTGAAAGCGAAGATTGAGTGTTTTGTTTTCTTCCTACCGCTCGTTTGGTTGCAGTGATGCATCGTTGCATCGCGAAGGTCGCTTCTGTCGTTGGCAATGGTGGAGCACATGTGCAAAGAGCTCGAGCTCTAGTACGAAACGGGGAAGATAGAGCGTTGCAGGTGATTTGTTTTGGTTTTATTGTACAACGAACGTGGGGAAGTTGGATGAATGCCAAGGATTTCCTCTAGGGGAGTATAGAAATGTTCAAATGTTACCAAATTTTTGTACAAAATTTGCAAATTTTTGCTGAAATCTTGTAAAATATAAACATTCAACCACAAACTGACTTGCTTTTTTTTTTGGCGAAACCAACTGCTTGTCTATTTTGCACCCAGTTTCTTCGTACCTTTTAGGCAATGTTTAAAAATAGTCGCTTGAATCCTCCGCTAGTTGCTGCTAGTTTGGTAGTTTCTGCGCGCGTTTTAAAGTGGGAGAGCTTGGATTCATTCAATTCTCCTACCCGACGTACACTGGGAGTCGCAGTCATTGGGCAGTAGTAACACCATTTTCTAGGCCACATCCCTCCCCTTTCAAAGGAGACACATCCCTTCCAACCGTTTTTTGTTGACGTGTTTTACGTTTCGTGTTCGTTGTCCACTTTTTTAAGGAAGCAAGCTAACAGAAGCTCATAAAACGTGGCGGACTGTGGAGGTAGCTGTTCAGTGGGCTGTGATTGTGGGTTGTTTTTTTTTTGTATGCTTTGCTCTTTCTTATCATGGACTGACCACCAAACCGTATCAACTCACGAAGCGGCGTCCGGCGACCCTTGTTTTTTGTTTGCCTTCTTTCTACTTGCTTTACTGAGCATCTTCTAGTGATGGAAGTCGAATGGTTCTGGGGTGGTCGAAACAACCCTTTCGGTGTGGGTTATGTTGGAGATAGATTTGCGAAGAACAATCACGAACCCCTTTTTTTGTTGCAGAAGCAAGAAGAAAGTATTATCTTTTTTTTGTCTCTACCGCAATGCACTTCTCCTTGCGTACGCTACGCCCAATTGTGGGGTGGAAAAGAGAAATTACCCGCTCAGAGGGATGGATTGCACGCAGCTAACACCCACAAAAAGGGGAAAAGGGTTAAAAAATCCATCCCTCGCGGATCTTGCAGCTATCAGGCGAACAAAACCACTCGAAAGGTACGTTGAGGAAAAAGGAGGTTGATAAGGAAAGCGCAGCACGCCTTTTGTTGTGGTGATCAGATTTCTTTTATTGCCTTTGTACCCGCCCATTGGTTGACGAAAGGGTAGTGAGTTGGATGAGAAAAAAAAAATACACTAGTGGTGAACCAAATTTTTTTTTCACTCTTGTTTGGCACGGAAAAAAAAGGAGAAAATGTTAAAAAAGTAAGAACTAGGAGCACTTTACCTAACAGTTAAAGTTGGATGAATTCGTTAGTTGCAGCAGAAGAGTGATTCTGAATTGTTGAGAATTCAATCACCATCATATTCATCATAATGAAGATTGTGTGTCGTATTCTTTACTTGAGTCTAAAGAAGTTTCACATTTTTTATATAAAAAAAAACATTTTTTTGCTGTAAGTGCTAGTAGTATTTAAAATTAAATTAGTTTTTTTATCTTTTACAAAAAATAAAAAAAAGTTAGTGCCATCCATCTTTCAGGGTTGAAAGTGTTTAGCGCCATCTGTGTCTAAGATTGCAAACGAGATGACAATCGGTCCGGCAAATAGATGACGCTTCATTAGTTTGCGTTGTTAACGACAGGTGACGCTACCATATGATTCTTTTTCGTTAAATTCGAATTTGAAAAATAAGAAACTGTTAAAACAACTGAAATATGGCCACTATCATCTCTTTTCCTTCAAATTCGTTTTCAAAACACTGGGAAAGGGATGAACTTAATTCAATTATTCCACTTCGATCAAGGAAATGAATGAAAACATGATAAATGATTAGGTGATCGTAAAATTACGGCACTTAAAGACCATTTCTAAGATGCAGCATGCTGTAAATTGCATTTTTTGAATGGGTAAAGTAGCCTCTAACTTTTGAATAACTATCTAAAGACTTACTACTCCTTTCATTGTGGGCGAACTTCGGATGTTGAGTTTTCAAAAACAATGCCTTTTTGGTGCGGTAAAAGAAAGCTAAAAACATTTCGTTTTGTTTTATATTATTCATTACAGATAATATTTTATTTTTCATTTTATTGTATAGAAATTCATAAAGAAGACAATATAATTTATACTTCCATTACGCTGTACGTCGGCCTTCTTCTTTCGCTACAACGCTTGTAATGTATTTATGCGCTTGTTTCGCGTGTTTTGCACGCACTTTCGGCCTTATCCCGTTTTTGTCTACCGTTTTGTTTTTTTCTTTTTTTATTTTCAATGCAATAATGTATTACCATTACTTGTGTGTTTGTGTTTTTTTAATAATATTAATCAATACAATATAATGATATGATAATAAGTATTTACAATTTGCATTACCTTGTTTGCCTTCTCGCTTTATATTCTTCCGTTTTCTTCCCTACACATTTGTTTATTGTTTCGCTTTTGTTTCTGTTTCTGTTTGCTGGAGCTTTTGTTTATGCCTTCTTGAGTTGTCTGTGCATATGTGTGTGTGTGTGTGTGTGTGTGAGTTTGCTAATGATGATGTGGGTGCTCGTGTTTGTTGTGTTGTATGTGGAATAGGGTT